>CAESWR010001992.1:222261-245398 GCA_903171835.1 Mullus surmuletus
CTCACATGCCTCGGTTGCCATCGCGCGCTCCACCCCCTCCCTCCATGGGCGACACCAGTGGGCCGCTCGGGCCCTGGCATTGCTGCCAACATTTGCTTGGGTCCATCGGTGCGATGCCAGACGGTTATGAATGCTGTGAGCGGGATGATTAACGAGCTGACCGTGAAATCGCTCTGCTCCTGAACAATGAGGGTCCACAAAAACAACCGGAGAGAGAATCCCCCAGTACACACACAACCTTGCTAATAGGTCTGGAATGGTTGTCCCATTTCCTCCATTACCAGAGAGAGGACCAGGGAGGTTTTAGTTTTGAGCAGCGGGCAAAGTTGAGCAAAAATAAAGCCAATTATGTGTTGGAAAACACATTTAAAAAATATTTAACGGACTCATTCTTTTTTTATATCAACATGAGAAACGGCCCAAAGTAAGCACAGGCCAGAGTTTAGGAATCCATGAAAACGGCCGTTGTAGATAAATATTTTCTTGGCTGAATGTGCCCAGATGCAAAGGAGTGACTGATGAACAATGTTCCTTTTCTCTGCCTGTGATGTAAGACTCCCTCTACCTTAAACACACACACACACACACACACACACACACACACACACACACACACACACACACACACACACACACACACACACCACCGCCCCCCACCCCCCCCCACCCCTCTGGTAACTGAGGTTGGCAACAGAAACTAGTAGGAGGCCGAGGAAGAATTGCGGTTTACTGAAAAGACAAACTTGCAAGTATTTCATCATGACTGCAGGGATGCTCCCATGTCTCCCGGAATCTAATGACTTTCTGGAGACTTTTAATATTCCTTTTTTATCTGGAAATGGCATTAAACAGTTTGCCAGTGTTCAGGGTAATGCCTACAGAATCCATTGGAAACACATGTAAGGTCATCATCGCACTGGGCCGTACTGTACCTTGTTGGATCATGTTTTTTAATACTGTTTGCTGTGCAAAACGCAGGACGGGATCTCACGCCCACAGTGACCAGAATTTGTCAAAGACGAAATTGAGAGATCAGTAATCAGTATGTAAGAGCTACACATGGGTGTCAAATTACGGGGAACATCTGAATGTCACTCTACGGGTATAGAATCATAACTCATGCAGGAGCTTCCCGGTGGAGCAAAAGGTTCACTGAAGGATTTGATGGGTATGAAAATGATGCGAATCATATGTGCTGACCTTTTCAGTTATCAGATCTCAATCATACATCTATATTCCATTAAGTTAAAGAAAGGTGTTAATATCCCAAGAGACTTGCAGAATTCACTCTGCGATGCTCTGAAGGTGAATACTAAACGAAGACTAACAGGTCTTTGTTGAGTATTTAGTTTGACTTCTGGCCTATCAGTATATGTGAAACTAATGTTGGTTTTTTAAATCAAATATGGTGTGCAGAAAGTACTACTATGACCAACATCTGATCATATAATACATTGCTCCAGCCCTTGAAGGTTTTGCATACATATGTGCCCTTGTTATAGCCATTTTATAACCTATGGCACAATTCTTGCTAACTGTGGAAGAATTCTGCACTTCTGCAGCATTGTGGAGAGGCGTGAGTGCAGTGGGACATACAGTATCCACCCTGACTGAGCAGATATGTTGCACCGGTGCTTTTTGAAGTGCTACAGTCTGCCTCCTTTATCCAATTAGCGGTCATGTGGAAACCCTGAAATTCACATCTTCAAGGAAATTTCTCTCCTCCAAATGTTACCATAAAGACACTTCACTGAAAGCACACGATGAGAACATGTGCAAGGAGAGTGTTAACACGTGCGCGCACACACACCCTAAAAAATTTGCATGTTTTACCTTTGGCTAAGTCTTTTCGGAGCTGCATGACGGCAGCCATGTCGCAGTCGACCGAGGCGTAAGCGTGGGGGATGGTGGTTTTTGACTGTGTCAGCCTCTGGGCAATCACACGGCGGACGTTTGAGGCGGGCAGTTCAGTGAAAGTGCCCTGTGGAAGAGGAGGGAAAAGGAGATGAATTACTGCAGAAACGGGAGAGGAAGTTATGAGGGAGGCAAAGGGCGAGAATGATGGCTTGTCTCTAGTCTAATATGAGCTGCCATCAATCGCCACAAACATGGACAGGCTCAACAAAGTGAACACGCCATTGACTAGCTTGTTACAAATAAAATAATGACCTATTAGAATTGACTGATTCTTTAGAAAATTGGCCCTTCTGGGTATTTACAGGCCTATCAATACGTCATATTTGACAGTGTATACAATGAAGGAGACTATTCACAAGACTTTAAATAGAAACTCACGATAAAAATGTGTTTCCTGTTTATGAAGAAACAGGTTATGTAACCATAAAAACCGATATGGACCTCATAATGTACATCGCATCCAACCTATATGACCTGGATAGCTTTAGAGATATTATCAGGAAGACCTTTTAAAAGGGGAGTTATCTAGTGGTGACCCTGTTATGAAATATGCAGGTAAGATCTGTATCCAGGATGTTCAAAATACAAAAATGACAGTCTCACTCTATTTGCACGCATGCAAAATTCATACAGACAAGAGCTGTGATGCTGAATGGTTATGTCAGTTAAAGACAGGGATATTATGATTTTCTGTGACTGAGATTATGTTAGCATTCCTTTAAATACTAGTGTGTTGTGTGTGTGTGTGTGTGTGTGTGTGTGTGTGTGCGTGTGCGTGAGAGAGGGAGAGTGAAAGTGAGAGCTAACCGGTGCTCCTGGCTTCCCTGGTATAGATAGAGGCGGTACGTTGGGCCTACTGCCTGGAGGAGGAGGGGCAGCTGCTGGGGTTGGAGCAGGACTGGGTGCAGCTGTGGTAGCCATGATGGGGGCTGCTTTGCGGGCAGGAGATGTCTTCAAAAGATTCAGTGCATCTCTGTTGAAAGTGAAAACAAGGAAATATAAATAATGGGCAGACATTATAATGGTGGAAATGATGGTAATATACATATTTTTCCTCAAGAGATGAAATGAGTTATGAGGAAGCCAATCGATGTCATGGGTGTAGACTGGGAGAATGTTGCTTGAAAAAGCAAATCAACAAAAGCAACTCCGCAGCCTCCCCAGGAAAGTGGGTTTTTAAGATAGTAATGATAAAAATGCTTCCATGTCAATTTAATTGGGTCCATCTTTTTTGCTATTAAAACATATTAATTGTGAGGAACTGTGACATTCAGGATGTTTCCCCCCCTCCTTTTCATCATATTTTAATCTGATTGCATTCATTTATGACAGCCCAATTTCCACAGTGAAATATCAAATAAACCAATTTCCTCCAGCATCAAACGCTTTGTTTTGTTTTGACCAGTAGAAACAGAATGACGAGTGAATAAAACAACTCAATGCATCGCGAACAATTGTGAATTATTCATCCGTGTGCCCTCAGCTGGCGAGCTTAAGAGTGGTGTCGCCAGTTTCATCTGATTTGTATTTGTGTCAGCCACGTGTCAAACCGAGGGGGTAACCTTCGGTTATCCCTCATGGCCCTGTGAGCATGCTCCATGACAGTAATTTGCCAGTCACAAACAAACCCTTTAGTGACAAAGCCAGGACCAGATGTCATCAATAATAAGTTCATTCAAAACTGGGACTTCAATACCACCCCCGCTGGTTTGGTGAGCTGCAACATCCCTTCTTTTCATTTGGCGCTGCTCTGCTATGGGTCTGAGGTTTTGAATCCAAAAAATAAATATTTGCTAGAGATGATGAATTGCAATATTGCATGGGCCATGTCCTTTACCTGACTGGCAGAATAAAACCATGACCGGAAACATTTCTCTGCAAAAAGTCTGAATACATGAAAGGACACACTAAATTTGCCATGACCTCGATCGAACACCGCCGCTCCGAGTAGTGATAGTCACCGAAAGAGAAAGAAAAAGGAGGGGAGTGACGGTATACTGGAAGATCTGCCCCAGATTGCTACCACCCATTCATTTGGAGCTTTGCAGGGGGAGAAGCAGGGAGGGGCAGGTATCAGGTGTGCCTGCTGCAAGCTCTCTGATTCCACTCAGTGCACCATCTATACGCATCCTGGCTTTTGTCTGGACCAGCTGCCTCTGACCTCACCGTGTAGTCTGGGCCCCACAGCCATTTTTCCCCCTGCTCGTTCCCCTGTGCTGTATCTTTGTATTTCCTCGGGCACACTGGCTCCTCCCTCTCCCACTGAGAGGAGAATTCGATTGCGTAGGGTATGAGGCGAGCTGGGAATCCCCCCAACTGCTAACCTGATAAGACCTTGCTACATGTTTAATGATGACAGGATGCAAACGGAAAAGTATATTCTCGCATTGAAAAAAATCCAATAAAAAAATTGTAAAATGCCACTATGGGGTGGGGGGTGGGGGTGTAGTCAACAGCAGCCCACAGTGGCCACTTGACCATGACACCATAGATACCTTTTGTGGAGCAGGTTGTCTTTTTATACTGACCATTTACACACACACACACACTAACGGCAAAGAAGAAAGGAGCCTGTGAAAGACTGAGAGGCTGAGCAGAATATTAAAAAGGGAAACCGGGGGGCTACACACACTCACATAGAAAACCAGCCCCGAATGTACATAGACACACATGATTAAACTTTGTCTTCTACTGCCACCTAGGACTTAAGGGGAGAGCACAGGATATGTGTTTGTAGAAGATATGGGCTTGAATTCCTCGTCGCTGGACTGCTATGCAGTATCAGTTTCGTCATCCTTATTACAAAAACACATTAACAATACAAAGTCTAACAAGGCAAGAGGGCTATTACATGCACCCTTGAAAAATGACCTGCGGGTGCTGCTGTGTTTTAATGATCTCAGTCAAAGAGAAATAAGAAAATGGACATTTTATATTTCCCACCTCGGATAGGATTTGATTAATCTCAGAGGAGGAATTTCTGAGCATTTAGACTGCTGCAGTCACCTCTTTGGTTCCATGAAAAGTGTAGCCTGGCTATGGTTAGCTTCATATGCACCGTTTAATGCAGGTGTTTCAAATAGAAACTGATTCAATAATGTTGAAAAAGGCAGAATTTTAAAGGTGTGTCCAGAGTCTTCTCTGAATGTTTTCCCTCTTTCAGTGTGTTTCTCTGAAAATGCCTTCTGAGATAATTAGCCCGCTTCGTAAGTGAAATGTCAAGTCACTCATGAATATGTTCAACATTTGTTTAAAAGGATGTAACCAAGCATCCATGTCCAACATGGGAGTATAATTAAAACTGCATTGCTAATTACACAATTTGTAAATCAAAATCTAAAAGCCATGTTCACACCTATAGCACACCGCTGTCTATGCAAGACAAAAAAATAATGGCTGTTTTGTGGCGAGTTTTACTGTGTCATAATTTAATGGCAAAGAAGGTTACAAACTGGGAATATAACGCATTTTTACTTTGCCTTCTTTAGGAGGCATCTTAGGTTTCACAGCCACTTGGCAATTCGGGATGATGAGATGGGTGTTTTGTAAGAGCCTTGTATTGACAAATTATCCTGAATTTATCCTCTGCAATAAAATGAAGATGTCCTAACCTGTTCCCTGCATCACGGAGCAGGCTAAGTGATGTGTTGCTCTTTTGGAATCCTCCCCTTCCTGCCTGTATTCTTGCCCAATTGCTCCACCTCCTCCGCATTTTCATTTTTCATTATTCACTGACACTAATGTCCTTGTCAGCACTCAACACTGACTAAACATTAATTTGTCAGGGTGAGAAACCGCAGTATGATCCATAGCAGCCTTTATTACCAGGCTTTGACGATAACATTATTAGATGATAATGAAAATGAATTATTCTGACTGAGGAAATGAATGAAACGTAGGTGAATTACTTTAGTTCTGGATGAACAAGATGGACACCTGAACATTTTGGAGGGCATGGACATGCGCTTTTCACAGTCCAACCACAGGAATTCACTGACTCACTGTACATTGAGAGGAAAGTGTGGGGCAACACATTCATCGACATATGGCCTCTGTTACAGTCTCCGGTGGGTCTTCGAGGCTGGGTTGCCATGGTGATGCAGGTTGCTTAGACTCCCAGGCAAGGTGTGAGGTGGATAATGAGTGCACTCTTATCAGGTCCCCGGTGACAGCTGGTAGCTAATGCATGTGGGGCTTCACACCTTTCTAGGCAGGTTACATGAATGGAAATCCACAAAGCACCTGAAATTTTACCCGCCCCTGCCTCTCAGTCACATTATTTCACTTACCTTGTCCATATTATTCACAATGCTAAATAGTGTCTCTGACCCGTGTGGGTATGACTGACATCGCTCCTTCAGAAATACTTGCTGTCACGGAATGGTGGTTAGAGAGAGACTTTCAATTGGAGTCTGTCTTGTTGAACAAGGATTGACTGCTGACACATCACTTTCTATTGAGCATTGGCGAAATGCGTTTGATTTCTCAATAGGAAGTCAAACGAAAGGCTGGAAAACAACCAACAGGACGTAACAGATATTAGAGCTATTTAACCACATTCACACTCACTCCTTGGTGATTAGTCCTCTTGGTCCTGTGGGTGTGGCGAGTTTCGGGTTGATGCCATGGGTGTCCAGGATGTGTCTGGCTGCCGGACTCAGTCGTAACCTGGATAGTGAAGAGGCAGCAAATTATGCCTCAAGTTCTAAGAGGAAAATAAATGCTTTTTATGTGCCTCTGTGTAAATGGCTCAGGTTGTAAACGGGCCTTTTTCTAATCCTACCTTTTTCATTCCTCTTAAAAAGAAAATTACCTAATAATCTTGCACCAGGAAAAAGTTGTTTATACCACCGCAGTCTACCTTTTTTGGCGCTCGCAGCACTTACAAAAAGGTGGGAGCAGGTCTTTTACTTTGGTATCCGAGTTCCCTCACTCCGAGCACCATCACTCAAGCATAATTCAGCCAGCTAAAAACATTAGATTTGTAGTCCCTAACTCCAACAGATTGTTCCATATGTCCTTTGTTTTAAGTGTTTAAAAGCTGCCAGAAAACAAGATTTAGGATGGATCCTTCTCTTACAACTTGGTGATCGATAAAATACAGCCCATACAATGACAGAATCAATGTTTTTTGGATGAAATACTACACAAACAGGCCCCCCCCTGTCTAGAGTGAAGTTATAGAATCACCACTGCCCATTAGCTGTGTTCAAGCTACTGCCTTGATATAGTTCATTCTTGGTTAGATCTTCTTATAATCATGTTTGCTGCAAAACACATCCACCTTTCATCTTTCAAACCAATCAAGCTGATGCAAGCAAGGCGCAAATCAGAATTTGCAGACCGGCTTGGCACAACAACTGTTTGCATAACAAATATGCCCTGCTTGTTTTGTGGTGGTACCTTTACACAAGCGAATCTATTGTGTAAACAGGGGTAGACAGGATATCATGAAGTGTGAGATGGCAGCAGTGGAGTGCAACTTAAAATTAACCTGCTGTAGAAACTTCAAAGTTTTCACTGACGCATTATGCCATCAATCTACCATTTTTGAGATATTGGTACTGAACAGGGGATCTAAATGGTTAACATTTGTGGGGTTTATGTAATAACCACATTGTTTTACGATGAAGTGTTTTAGTTGCTACAGTTTTAAGGAATAGAAGTCTCAGTTAATGACCACTGCTGTTCTAAAATCTTTCAATGTTTGATTGCCCATTTTTTGTAAGAAAGTAACATGACTGAACACTCTGTCTAACTTACGGTCCTGTGGTGGCTGCTCTTGGTGGAGAGGGTGGAGGGGGAGCAACAACGGGCATAACTGGAGCCGCAGCTTCCTGTGGAGCTGCAGGTGGAGCTGTGGCTTCTGGAGGGGGGATCTCAACCTGCTTCCAGTCCTGCCCTTCTTCCACCATGACAGCGATGAGGGTACCCAGAGGTACGTTGCGACTGCCCTCTTCCATCTGCAATGAGGGTGAGAGATGCTTAAAGATTGTTGGGACTGGGAGGGTGGGGTGTCAGCAAACCCACTAACTATAGCTGAGAACATTAGAGAAACGTGTTAGAGATCAGTTAACCAGCAGCTAATGAACAGCTAAATCTTTAGAGAGCCCTTAATATGGACGTCTTGAAAAATGAAACCGCCATCAGTCCATTTTCTCTCTTTTAACTCTCTAAACCCCCAGCTGAGAGCGGATAGATTCTTGGAGTGCAATGGTAGAGTGTTCACGCTGTTCCTCCCTGTCAGTCATTGATCCACCATCCTGTTGTGGAGCATTCCAAATCCACTGCGTGCCCTTAGCCGCATTCTCCAAGCTCTGCAAGGTGTTGTCCCTCAGTCAATATTGATCAGTGGAAATGAAAGGCCAGGCACAAAACACTGTCCTGGCCCTGCTGCACTTAATCTATTTTCAAAAGGTATCCACTTAGTGAGCTGTCTCTTGACAGTTGTAGCTCGATACAGGCGGAACGCAGGAGGAGGGCAGGAAGATCCACCCCCACCAAAACATAACAAGTCAATCCTGTCAACCAAGGAATGACAGACTGTTGGTAACTATTAGTGGCTATATGACGGAGCACCGAACCAATGAGGTAATTGGCAGAGCCAGGTGCAATTTTACTTAAATGGTCCAAAAGGAAGTCACAGTTATTCATCTGGGGACAGACCTCTCAGCATGTCTCACTCCCACACCCTCTCTCCAGTGGGCCTTCAAATTCAAAAGCGGCACTCCAATGATCATATCCACCTAACTGGAAAGAACAGCAGAATACAAGAACACCTGCGCTCACCAGGCAAACAGCACAGCACTCCCATGCTTGTTTTTCTGCTCTGTGCATATTCAAATGTACCCGAGCAAGTATATAGAGAAAAAGCCAATAAGATTACTTGAATGGTCCCCACAAAATATTACATGAATTTAATGTCATCATGGAGCATTAGTTTAACACTCCAAAGTCCCCAAAAAACATAGTACTGTTGATATCTAGGCCAGCTTGCAAATCATGAACATTTGACTCAAACATTCAACGATAACATTGTCAATTTGTTCTGTCGTAATGGCACACGAACATTTTAAAATTACACATTAACCTCATAGGTCTGATGACCAGCATGAGGTCATTTTATTCAGAAGATGGTGACAAATTCAAGGACCTGCTGACTCACACTGTGATTTTCATACTCAAAGCAGTGACCAACCCCCTTTTCCCCTGGATTCAAAACTCCGTTTTTGCGTTTCCCCAGACAACTTTTCAACTTTTGAATCATCTATTAATTTCCTCCAAAGTCTAGTCATGCTATGTGTTTTCAATGCACAAACCCTACTACAAAAACACCAATAACACAAACAAGCAAACAAACAAAAAGGAATAAGCTGAGGGACTGTGTACTCATTTCCTCCTCATGCAAAGTGTCTCAAATGAAAGACCTATATTTGGTCAGTGTGAGGTGATGGATGGGGGTTAAGGCCTGCGGGTTGCACAGGGATATCTGGACCACGGTAAATTTCCACAGAGTCCCAACCTTCGGCCCAGAACATATTTTGCCACATAGTAAAGATGTATCATGGTATCATGAGATCTCACTGTGTGCACCTTACGATTATTTTACACACATTATTGGTGTAAAAGTAAAGTATCATAGGAATCATTAAACAATAGAATGTTTAACACGAAAAAAAGAGCGAGTGCTACTTGAAAGAAGTGATGATCCACAAATGTTAGGTGCTTACTACAAATTTTGTACAGTGCAGTGTATTGTTTGCATCGGGTCTGCCCTCCCCCTCCCTGAGTCAACCGCTAAATACAAACCCCCAGCCTGTGGGAAAAGCTGTCAATTATTTAGTCCACTGCTATTGTTGTGTTCATGTATACGGCCTGGATGAGTGAATATCATTTAAAATACAAATACAACCACAAAAAGATGCATGGTGATGTTGATCACCAATTAAAGTTCGATCCAAGAGACAATTGCAGCTTCAGTATTGTGCTACAAAAGTATTATGGATTTGAATCTTGACAAAATACACCACAGATTTCAGAAGTAAATTTGTTTCCAGGTCATCAGCAGAAGAGGTGGCACACAGACACGGCTACAAAGGCCATTCAGGGAGGTAGCAAGTAGGAAAATCAGACCGTGTATATTGCATAGTTGCATTAAGAGATGTATACATGGTAGCTATGTGGGGCTCAACACTGCCATCATATGGTTAGAGAACATACTAAGACCTATGGGAGCAGTAAATGGTGCTTAAAAATATAGGTGTCTGAAACCATTTGTATAATTCACTTACTCCCAAAAGCTAGATGGTGTGATGCTTGTTACTGAGGAAAAAAGACCGCAAAGTGTTTGTAAGATGGACTCAGTTTTCAGAACTTGTTTGTGGGGTAACACTAGATTTCTACCTTGTTCAAAAGAGCAGAAAAGTAGCAGCCACACCCCACGCATTAGATTACAGCCCAATGCAATTCCAGACATATACACAAGAACATCATCTAATCCGCAACTCAAGAGTCAAGTCATGTCTTTGAGCACACTGTTTGCACAACTTTGTCAGGTCCAAAGCAGGTGAACATGATGTTTTGAGTTGTACCTGTAAAGGAATCTATCAAATATAATTTCCCTTTTTCTTCTCTCTGCCATATTTCCGACAATATTTTCATTTTCTCTAATGCCTGTATGTCATAAAAAATGTTTATTCTCACTTACACATTTCTATCTTTTTTCCAAATGCACTGCAGTTCTTTTTGAAGAAAAATAGCCCACTGCAAACTGGAAAAAAAAAAATTCTCTTGCCACAAAAAGCCCAGGGAGGTCATTCGCATCTTAGAATTAATTCAACAAGACACTCCATAAAGAACAGAAGGCAAAGGAATTCTGCCCATATTGTTGACCTAAGAATGCCACAAGGCGAGGAAGTGATTTATATGATCAATTGATTTAGAAGACATGTTGCTGTTGGTATAATTTGATCCCTTGGATGGAGGTATGTGAAGATGAAGAAAGGATGGGAGAGCGAATGATGAATGGGAAAGTAACTGTCCAGTTAGCATCAGGGAACATGCTGGATATCTTCATCAATCTGTCGTTTGACTTATGCGTCAACCATTTCTGCCACTGAATTTATTGCAAAAATCCAATTCACATTTCCTTCTTAGCGACACACTCAAATGTTCTCTATTCCATACACAATAGCATTCATCTCTACATATTGTACATGTACACATACAGGAGCTTTACACATTGCTCTCCCTGCAAACATGGTGCATCAACTTCAGACAGGCTATGATTGATTATATCCAGGGCAGAATTTAGGATTGAAAACCTTGGGTCAGGGTAGCGCAATGCAGTAGGCGTATGATGAGATACAGTAATCTGTGTTCATAGTGCTGGTGATCCTACCCCCCAACCTCCACATCCCAATTTGAGCAGGGTCTATCCGCTGCTCTCTCTTTCCCCCGGCACCCTGGTCAGAAATTGGTGAAGGGCCATACTGGTAGTTGACCCCTATAAATAACCCTTACGAAGTGCAGAAAGTTCCACGTCAATAGTGGGCCTGTCAAAGCATTTTGCCCAAGGCAGGTAATTAGGTCCTTCTCTAAATAAGAATCCCACTGAGTTGTCAGAAAGCGACTGACTGTGGTCTAATGCACACTGCCTCAGACAGAGTAGACATCAGGCCAGCACCATAAAGAGAGAATGCAAAATAAAAAAAATTAATATTGCTATCAGCTGCTTTTTTTTTATATACATTAACCGCACACATACTCTCCATCACATAGTGCAAGCGAGCTCGGGGGCTTGTCAAACACACACCGCCTTTCTCTGCCTGCTACAGCTCTAACGCCCCTACCCCCAATTCTTGAGGGGTTGCTATGGAAACTACCTCATCCCCACAGCAGCTAAGACAAAGATGGAGTATGGGAATGTGGAAGAATGGTGGCAAGCAAGGAGAGAAAGGGCAGAACAAAAATACAAAAGCACATGTATTTTATAATAGGGAATCATGATTATGATAATCATTCAATGCAGCATTACAGATGTGCATGTGTGTGTGAGTATGTGTGTGTGTGTGTGACAGCGGATTGTTTGTTTTGTGGGTGAATTGTTAGGTGCATGTGCTACAAAACACTCATATAACCAGCGGAAACCTGGCTCTACACAAGCTTCACTACAACTTAAGCATGCCCAGAACTGCATGGCTGGGAAAACATGTTGCATTATTGGACAGGGTATTTTCTCTCAAGGGTTGTTATTTTTGTGGATACTGAAATAAACACAGTAACACCTCACTGTCATCCTTTTTTTTTTTTCTTTTTAAATAGGGAACCACAGAAAAGAGAGAAGCGCCTCGCCTTAAGTTCCTGGAAAATAATGACGTCCTCCAGTTCCTTCATATATATTCAGATTTCTTGCAGATGAATGAAAACGCCAAAGACAGTAACGTGTTTTCATCTTCCTGTTCACAGAGATGAACATGTGGTGAAGTACTGATGAAAGACAACCGACCACTCTGTCATTGGCAGCCTATTAAAAATTCAAACAACAAACAGCACAATGGTGAGGGGAGTGGTGGTGGTGGAAGGAGAGAATTATTTGTCACTTAGGACACCTTGTCCAAGCTGTGCTGTCACTGTGTGGGGAAAGCAGATTTAACAAGCGTAGCCAATTAGCACAGAAAATGAAGGACCCCTGAAATACACAAACATTCCTATCCTGTATTTGAATATGAACTGATGTAAACTCATTCCAGCAAGGGACCATATCTTGTTTGTTGGTAGTGCAACACATAAACATGTAATTAAAAAAAATAAAATAAGGATGTAAATACACCACGTTTATATTTATATGTAAAGCACAGTGTTTATGCCTGCAAACTGTGAATCAATAATGGTGATCGGCAAGACCACGTGGATAGGATACATTTGCGCACTCACCATGATCTTTGCCAAGACACCATCATCATTGGATTCCATGGTAACAACCGCCTTGTCTGTCTCAATTTCACATAGTGCGTCCCCTACCGCCACAGGCTCACCTGCAAAAAGTAACATACCCCATCATCAAACTGTGAAACATTTATTTGGCATTCCCCAGTTTTCACGTCATTTGTTAAAGTTTTGAGGGTCTTGGGAAAAAAAGCACACATCGGTGGGGTTCAGCTTTTGAAGACTAAAGTTAGAAGACTTCTGAGGCGCTTTCATAGGAAAGAACAAAATTCAAGTATAAAGCATAACTCTGACAACACAACTGTTTAAAATCAAACATTTTATAAACCATTCCGTTCCAGCAACTCTGAACCTATATGGGTTGTAATCGCCAGCAGAGCACGAAAAACAATGGTAAATTTATTGGGCTCTTCCACACAGTAAGAACAAATGGTCTGAAAATGAAGCTTAATTGAAAGGACAAAAAGATCAGACAGGGAATATCTGCTCTGGCTCTGGCCTACATATCAAATGAAAGACCTGATCAATGTTTCATGGGAAACAGGCAAGATATGGAAACACAGCATGTCTGATGGAGAAGATCCTCTTCTATCCTTAAGAATCCCAGCAGATTACCAATGGTCCACCATGTGAGATCTGGAATACATTAGCATCTGCTTATAAAAACGAAAGGCAATTAGGAGACCCTGGTTGCTTCCTTTATGCTCATGTATTAATTTTGAGTGTTTGTGCAATACTTTACATGGGCTTCCAATGGACAGATACACAGACAAATGGATTTGATATTCTCTTTAGACAAAAAGGCGAGAGGAAAACACTCATGTCAGCTCGAAAGCTCATTTGCATTGAAAATATGGTGAATTTCAAAGAGTGTTCTTAGCAACAAAAGGCTAGTTCCAGCCTTTAGCATTCAATCCATTTACACCACCGCAGCCAGGAGTAGTTACTGTGTGATTGAATGCTCTTTGTGACATGTTCATGTATTCTGGTATATGAGGTCAAAGGTTACTCCAATATGACATCTGAGTACATTTCTATCTTCTGGCAGGAAACAAAAAGGATCTTAGTGGCCATCATCAGGGAATGCTGAAGGAAATGGGATAATCAGAGATGATGCTTTGAAAGAGGTACAGCTGTTAATCAACAAAACCTCTGATTTACACCAGACCCAAAAAAGAAATGTGGATGTTGACTTTGGTATTCAGTGATGTGGGAAGTAAAACAGAAAAAGGGTTGGGTAAGGGGGGAAGCTGAATGGATATGGGTGAGGGGGTATGGGGGTGGAAAGAGCAGAGGGAGTATTGACGTCGGAAGCCCTTGAGAGCAAAGAGTAGTGGAGTCAAGATTGGATTTGTACGAGGCTTTAACACCATATGACCCCTGGGGTTAGGTGTGATGTACAATATTAAAGATTAAACAGGCCACCCCATTTCACCTCCACACTAACAGAATGCAGGGGACATAATGAGACAGGCAAAATAATGTAAACATCCAGAATATATATATACATACACATCCCTTAGTGAGCCTGTACAAAAATTCACTCACTGTATTTCATCATGTCTTGTAATTCAAGCTGGTTTTGAATAAAAAGATATACTAGATATAATATAGTGGTGGAACATTTTAATACAGATTGTATTGGATATATCAAAATCTTAAAATATGAATGCAGGATTTTATTGCATTTAGGCAAATAGCAATGCCTTCCAAATGTGCGCAAAATGCTGATGCCTGAGGGGATTTTTTTCTCTGGCACTGAGAATTTCTCTTTCACTTTCTCACTTACACACACATGTACATATCATCCCAAGTCAGAGGAGCACATGGCAACACAGCAAGGCAGCCAATCAGAATTCGGCATGCTGCCCGGTGATAAATGAGTGTGCCTGCAGCTGCCTGGCTGAGCCTGTCTGAGCAGAGTTACTAAACAGTAATGAAATAGTGCCGGCTGGGTTTCCTTGAGCCCGTTTGGCACCGGAGGCCCCCGGGTGCAACAGTGCTCTGGCCCATCGGCTCACCGCAACATGTGATGTAATGCCATGAAGAAAATGATTAGTGCGACAACATTGTCACAGGGAAAACAACAGCTGCAGCATTTTTTTTCATCTGAGTAGGAGAGATTTATTTTTAAACAGTAATACATAGTTTTAGTTCAGAGGAGTGTGGTAAGGAAAGCTGGAAAATGTTTTTTTTTTTTTTTTTACCTTCCTTCTTCAACCATTTCACTATGTTCCCTTCCTCCATGGTGGGGGACAGGGCTGGCATTTGCACTTTGAGCGGTGCGACACCTACAGGACAGAAAGAGAACAACATGGAAATTGCAGTCATTTGCAAAGTAGAAATATCGCTACAAAGACCACATTTAGAAACCTCCTACAGGGAGGTCCTGCACCTCAACTAGACTAGAAGATTTAGACAGAAAAAAGCAGTGGCAGTGCTGGGCTGCAGCGAAACCTCTGGGAGTTCAATATGATCAAATCTGGGGGCAGAGATGGTGCCATGATGAAGGAGGGACGCTTGAAGCTTTGTAATGTAGCGGTTGATCCTGGCTGACACTGCACTAGAGGCTGCACAGGCGCTCATATTTTTTGGATGCCCCCGAGCCACAATCAAAGCCTATTGTCACCAGCTGCAGTCACTCAGGAGGCCAGGGTTCAACTGGCTCACAGCAATGTCTCGGACTTTGGGTCTTCGGCTGCCAGAGAAAATCACAAATCTCAGCAGTTAAGGATCCGATCGCCTGCAGCGCTACAGATGAAATAATGATCAGACTCACTGTTTCAGATGTGGCACGAGTCAAAATGAATAACCCCTCTGTTGTATTTACTAAGTCTACTGCACAGTTGCTACAGCCGCTTCACATGTAGGAAGAGAATGTGATTTGCACTCGGTGAGCACATCTTCTGGAGTGACAATTATCTGATCAGCTATTTATGTAAGGACAATGCCAAGGATACAATCATGCAGATGTGGGATAGCAACATCTATTCATATTCACATCAATCATGTGCTCTCATTGATATTGAAGTCGTGGTTGTCGATGCCAGGTGCGCTGGTCTGAGTCCAGATTGTGCTCCGCCTCGTTGCCGAGGGAGGTCAACAAAAAGCATCCAGACTGGGGTTAAGCTGACAAAAAAAGGCTTCACATATGACCACTCGCTGCAGAGTGGTTGTGAGCAGAAAAGCGCTTTAGAATGCGCTACACGCCGATCCTCGCGACGGATGGGCAAAAACAGCAGAAGGCCATGCCAGGTTCCACTTCAGTCAGGCAAAAACAGAAAGCCGGACAGCTGAAGATGGGAAAATTGTTGCCTGAGCGGATTAGTCTTGATTTCTACTGAGGAACACAGATGGTTGAGTAGGAATTTGAAGCAAATATTTCCATGGACCCAACCTGCCTTATGTCAACAGTTCAGGCAGTCGGAGTGGTCAAGTGGTGTGCGACATGTAATGTGGTCGTTGCTTTATTCATACAACCTCTTTGATATTATTGCTAATCATAGGTGCCATTCCACGATCAATTTGCTTATGCTCTAATTGTTACTTCGATTCTTATAATCCATCACAGTTTCAAATGGATATTGTTGATGGAAATTTGGGAGTATAAAGCAAAGGAAGGCCCTATCTAATATAGTGCACTGCAGTGTATCAAATTATCTTAATCCATTATTAAAAAAACAGGATTATCTGAAGAAGTATAAAAGCCTAAATAAGTTCTAGCTGCACCAGCACTTCTTCTGAATGCATGTAAAGTAGCCAATGATGCAACAATCTTAATTCACTAAAAGAGAATTATCATCTGTGGACATGTCATCGTTCTTGCAGAGCTTCCCCAGTTCTTTTCCTCTGTTGGTGTTTGCATGTTTGCTCATGCTATGTACTGCTGCCATCTGCTGGATATTCTGAAATATCACGCAGTACTACTTGTTGAAGGAAAATACATATCAATGTGCATGTTCACGATAGTATACACTGACAATGAAAAGTAAAGGAAACATTTTTGCCTGAGGTTCACAGTGTTCAGATATTAAAAAAAGGTCTTTGTTTTTGTTTCTTTTTCCAGCAGACATTTTGAAAGTAAAACCAGAGCAACACAATCGTAGTGTAGCTGCAGTCAACACAGTTCTGGAATTGAGCTATCAGCTATCCATGGGATAAGCTATTACTACTGTGCTTTTAGTAGTGGTACATCTCAACATATCTGGCATGCAGAGGCTCCATTAGGTAGTTAACCATTAGAATTTTTAGCAGCATGTTTGCTCAATTTGGATGGAACCAACCACTCTTATTGCCGTTAACATTTTCTAAAAGCCAATTATTGCTACCCAGAACTCTTTGTCTATTGCTGTTTTGGAGACTGCCCATCTGCCAAAGTTGTTGTGACTGAGTCTTTAAAAGCTGAAGCAATAAGATGGCAAATAACATAGAATGGATAATGCAGTACCTCTGGCCTTATTTACATATCAATGAACCTGTCTGTTTGCTGATGTTAATGCTGTGACACTCTTTTGTGATAATGTCTATCAGCTCTCTAACCCGATTGTGGCTATTTTCATCCTTCACAATACATATACATTTTTTTCAGCGCAGACTGGTGCAAATGCAGTCAACAGGTGCCGTGACTAAATAATTGCCTCGAAATGTTCTTATATTGTTCATGTCAATATTGCAACAGAACTAGCCAACATTGTTCACTCACAGAAACAGGAAAGGCACAGATGGAACTACTAATATTAATGTTGGCTTTGTTTCAGTAGCTGTTTTGGACATCATGGCAGTGAACTAACATTCTAAAGCAGTGAAGCCATGTTAGCAATAACAACTCTGGGTTTACCCAGTTTGAAGCAATGCCCTGTTAAAGGTTGCAGTAGGAAAACCAGAATGTCAAAGAGGGGTGCACTTTAACAAAAATCCAAACTGTCTGGATGAGAAATATTAATAGACCCTCGAAACGTGGTCAGTTTGTTATGGGATATATCCTGCACCACTGGTCATATTCTCATAGATTATGTGAAGTGTGTTGTGCTGGAAGGGAGATTTAGACTGAAATCCACATATTGTAGTCGGACATTTATAGATACATAAGTTAGCTTTATATCAAACTCCTTTTCACAGCAACTATAATCTATTTTTCTACTGTCTGGTTTTTGATTTTGTTTTGTTTTTTGCCTTCTCCTAATATGAAGGGGTTCAAAGCGTGTACTGTAACTGTAACACCATTATATGTTATTTTATGATCGTTTCAATTACATGTTAATTGTTAACTTTATATCGCAC
Source organism: Mullus surmuletus (assembly GCA_903171835.1). Classification (NCBI taxonomy): domain Eukaryota; kingdom Metazoa; phylum Chordata; class Actinopteri; order Syngnathiformes; family Mullidae; genus Mullus; species Mullus surmuletus. The sequence continues at coordinate 240,406 of CAESWR010001992.1, forward strand.
TTAATACCTTTATAGTCTGTGTATTAGTTTCAGAGGCGAAATCCCATGTATATTGTAGGTGATGAGTCGTGATGTCACACTGTTATTAATGTGCCATTAATCTATTTAATCAATAGATTGCATCAAAACCGTCTTTTCCGACCAGCTGCGTTGTTACATTGACGTGACGTCATTCTGTTGACAATGAAGTGACCTAACTTGTGCAATTGTCAAATAATGACAGTTAGATGTCAGCGGCTGCGCGATCTGTCGTCCTCTAAAACCCGACACTAGTTTCTCGACACTCACCGAACAACCATGGCGACTGGAAGAAATGCCTCGCGTGGTCCTGCCCAGGGTGTGTGCTCCACAGAAATTTATTAATGTTCGATAATTTTAGACCAAATAAGATCCCTTGACGACCCAAACGCAAGGAGGCCGCCATGTTGTCGTCCTCGTACGGTGAGACGCGTCCATGGAAATGCCTGACGAGAAATAAAAGATTTAAAGGGGTGTAAGGAATACAGTCAATTATTTTTATTATTTACCCCTAAAGTATAGAGGTACTAAATGGTAACAAATTAAATTGTAATACATCGCTAATCTTGATGTTATAAAATCAAGAAATAAACAGGCTCGGGTAAAACCGTCTTTGGGTCCTCGAGGTGGATGCCACAATCTTCTGTTTATAAAAGGTTGAAGTCACCGCTGCTCAGTGAATTACCTCCCCCTAGTGGCAGGGAGGACATGGCACTTGTACAGTGTAATCGAAATTTCGTGTATTGAATTTGCGAGGACCAGACGGGGTTTTATTTCCAGACAAATGTCCAACTTATTATTGTCCTTTTCTTTGCAGCTTACTGGCAATAGCCTTCTACAGACCCTCATCTCAAGGACTGTATTTCATGCTGCGTTGGATCCTATTAGTTTGAATTTTTCATCACATTTGCATTTGTTATGCCAGAAAATATTTGTGACTTTTCTCCCCCATAATGGTATGCTGTTTGTTTCAATGTATTTTTATACCTTTGACATACAATAATACTGATAACAATAATAATTATTATTACCATTATAATTATTACTATTAGTGGTAGTAGTATTATTACAAACAGGAAGGTCTCGCTTATTGTTTAAAAAAAAAAAAGATAGAAGTTGTATAAACAAGGAAGCTATTAAGTGAAGGGAAATGCCCATTCTTGGAAAGGCCAAACATCTGAACAGGAAACTCTCTCCACAAGTTTCCCATATCAAAACATCTTTACATAATCAATACTTCCTCATGTTTTAAACTTTGTCGACATTCTGTGGAACTTGAAAAGATGAAGAGATTTCAAGCTTAAATTTCCACTATTGGCTTGTCATCAATTTAACTCATGTGTAATTTCTTCATTTTCACCATCGAACATATGTAACGCATTATGTTCACAGTGATTAACGACAATGTTTTCATTTTTACAAAGATCTGTGGACTATATCACTGTTTCAGCACAAAGTAAAGCCGCATCTGTGACAGTGTTCCAATCTGTCCAACTCACAGTTTGGGCGGAATGCCTCACAGGACCATTTGAGTGTGAAGACAATATGATAAGGGGGTCTGATAAGCTTTGGACTGTGTATCTGCTGAGAGAACACAATAGGCCCACTAAGCAGGCGAGGGAGCAAACGCAAAATCCCAGCTGTTACTCTTTATGCGCATGCTTAGACTATCTTTCATCACTTCCTCCAGCATCCATCTGATTGAATTAATGCACTTCCCTACAAATAATAAAATAGTCCCAGCGTTGCTCATTCAAATCTGAAAACACATTTGTTACAGTAACAGATAAAGTTCTTCCATCTTGTTTTCTTTTATCCAAAACAAAGGCTGTTGTTGTTTCATTTTAGCAATTTAGCAGGAAATAATGCAGGAGGCCAAAAGATAAATGCACTTTTTTCTTTTTTTTATCTTTCTTTGTGGCTCCTTACGATTTTTTTTTTGGTTCCTTCTCAGATCATTACAACCTGTTTGCCTACATTTTTTGCTCTTGTGCCGTTGGCACCACTTGTACGTTTACCTGCAAGAGTTAGAATACTTGTTACGCTGGTTAATCAGCACTTTCTCAGATTTCAGAGTGCATTTCACTGAGCCCACAAATCATGGAGGTGCAGCAAACAGCCCTGATCGGTGTTTTCCTGAACCTGAAACTTGCTCAGCCGGTATGTGTAGTAATTCAGCGCCAAAAATAGGCCAAAACCTGCAGGAACCTCAGAAAAAGATGTTGATTATCTGAAGCTGCCCTAGACATTGAACAAATACTTCCAACTGCTCTTATGTTGATAATTTAATCAAGAGAAATGCGCTCCTAACAATGTAGTAATAGTTTTAAAGTTGGAAGCAATAGAATAGTTGTTGCTGTCAGTAAAACGTTCTGCATTTATATATCAATAAGTCTCTGAATCCTGTCTTCAAAAGTAGCCTTACTTTGTGTGGAATTCTCTTTTATATCCCAGCTGTCATCTCCCAGTAATATAGGCCATCGACAGTGTTGATAAAAATCCACTGAAATGACATCACACAGCTTCATTAAGCCACACACCTATAAAACAATGATAGGCTTGCTATGCTGCTTAGCATCAGGGCTCAGTAAGCACAGTTAATTACAGCCTTATTGGTAGTCAGTGAGGTTGAGTCTTACCAGCACAAAGTCATTTGTTTGTTTGTTTTTTAGTGTAAAATTTGTGTCAGTCTATGGTGGGATGGGACAGGTACCACAACATAACCTATTACAAATTATATTAAAGTTTTGGTCTAACTCAATTTTGTTATTTCAATCTTTCTTTTCTTTTTTTGTTTTGCATATGTAGAGATAGTTTTTGAGCTAAAAAATACTTTTATATTGTCATTGTGTGGCCTACATGTTGCTTCAGTTTATTCTAAATACACTGAGGAGCCACGTCACATTTTGCAATGTGAAGTACAACCACATTGTGAATGAAAAAACTTTACATTCAACACCAGCAAACTAAAAAAAACGTTCATTTATATTTCAGAACTGAAATCTATATACGCTGTGCTGCTGTGCTTTGCTTTGATTTGCACAGCTGTTTCAGAGCTATGAAATCACAGAAGTGCACCGGCCAAAAGCATCCTAATCCATCACCACCTCTCCAGTGTGCATCGTACACTCCCAGAACCACAAAAACACAGACCAGAGTGAAGGTTATAGTCGTAAATCTAAACAAATCGCACATACACACCGCCTCATGAACGGCACCATGCAAAGTAGTCACATAATTGGAATCTGATGTGATCTCCACACGCTGGGATTGAGTAGGTCAGGTCATCGGCCACTGGTCTGTTAGGAAAATCACGCTTCTGTTTCTGTGTTCTGACTTCCGAGGTTAGATCAGTCTGGACGATTTGCCTAACTGTTTGCTTATCTTCAGACAAGGACATCAAACATGTTCTCATATCACAGCCTACAGCGAAACCATCTAAAAGTGAAAGCAGGGCCAGACTACAAATCCCTCTTTGTGCCTCTGATGATTAGATGTCCCTGTTCTATTCATTCTGCACTGAAATGTATTTGTATATATATGTGTTTTTGTATGTGTGTATCATATTACCACAGTGTGCCATCTTAATGGCACAGTAATCAACTAAATTAATCTTAGGTCTTTATATTTGGGAAGTCGTGACTAAATAGCAGGTGCTATGCTGGCTGCTTGGAGTCTTACATAGCGTTTATGGTCAATGTAACACACAGATACCACTTTATGTGACATTGGCTATTTAGAAGCTGCAGCAGCACAATTCATTTCTATGAACTGGGAACAACAGTGGCATATGATGTCTACACTTAAAAATAAATGACTGTATGGCTTGTTTGTGTCATGCAATACAACACTGCGGCAATTAGTGTATCACGGTTCAACTGATAAACTGTTTCTGTCTTTCTGTGAAATTTTCCTTATGTCGTCCAATCGTCAAAGAGCTAAAATCATTGTATGATCACATGCCGTTTCCTTGTCCAGAAAGAACTGAAATACGTTTAATTTGAGTTTGATCATCAAAAAAGTTTGATGTTAATGTGAACATTCTTTTTATGTGAACATTCCTCCATTTACATCATGGGTATCTTGTTTACGACAGAGAGCCGAGCCAAAAAGAAAAAAGAAAAAAAAAAATTTAAGCCACCAGGAAAGACAATGCAGTGTCAATCAATGCCTCACTATGCAAAGGAGGGTTACAAAAGCGAGATAAATCAGAGTGAAGATTAGACATGGATTTGCTTGTGAACACAGGCTAAAGAATGAAGTCTTCTATCGACACTGCTTTTATCTCCCTGGCCATCAAGGTCCAGTCATTCATCCGCTGCCTGTGGAAAGCAGCCTGGCAGCAACGACACGCACTGGCAAACAATTAACTGCGTGGCATTTCACACAAAGTGTCACGACAAAGTGGAAATGACCCGGTCTATCTCTAAGTGCACGGCATTTCAAAAGCCGAACCAGCAAAAGATTCAGTGGAAATAAGACTAACTGCTGCGGATCGAACCCACTTTCTGTTGTTGACCAACGGTATTGAGCAAGTCTGTGTGAGAATAGCTGCAATTCATGTGGTGGATTGGACTGAAATTACTGACTCATATAATGGATTCTGGACTGAGCCGTTTACAAGTTTGTTCACAAATTACACACATCAACAAATTACTTTCATAAAAAAAAACAAAGTCAAGCTTTATTGGTGAAATAACATAAAAACAAAACACATTTAAACACTACAGTCGATGGAATGCAAAGGATGAACTGAATAGAACAAAGGAAGCATTCAGTTTTTATGTGAATTTTCGTATATTATCAGTGTTGTGCATTTTTGAAATATCGTCGTTTTTTCACGCAGTGATCAAGTATCCTTCATAAAAGCCACTTCACAGGATCGGCATCACAGCACATTTTGCACCCGTTCCTGCTTGCTCTTTTGGGGACGTACGTGCTGAACATATGTGATTCTTTTCCAATTCCAGTGCCA
>CAESWR010001992.1:253253-266590 GCA_903171835.1 Mullus surmuletus
TGTGTGTGTGTGTGGGGGGGGGGGTCATAATTTAGTGTTTAGGCTAGTCGCTATTGCCAAATAATAGTATGAAACATTCATAGCAGTGTAAAACAGCATATATCTTAATTCCAATAGGTTTCCTGTCTCCCGGTGATGGACATGCTTGCTTCGCTGTGCTCACACTGAACTTACTGTGGCAGCTCTTACTCTCCAGTGTGTGTATGTGTGTGTGTGTGTGTGTGTGACTTGGACTTGTGCCCACATCTCATTCTCCGAGGTAATGAGGGAATCCAGTGTTAGCCTGATTATTTCAGAGTTCCCCCCTCGCCAGATCGCTGCAGTCCCGTCGCTTAAACCTAATAACTCCCGATCTCTCCGCAACTTTCTGACACCGTACTTACCCACGCAGGCTCGCCGATGAAGCGCCCCTGGCCCTCCCCGCAGCATGTCGGCCGCCTATTTGTAACAAAGGTGCTATTTTCTGGATTTTTTTTCCCTCCCTGGCAGTTTCTCTATCTTCTTTTTAAAGGGTAAAGTGCCTCCAGGGTGTAATTTGGGACCCAAGCCGCATTCGGTGCCGTCCCACTGTGAATGCCTGACCAGATTTTATTGCAGTAAGATTAATACGGCCATCAGCGGTCGACCCAAGTCACACATTCTCATCATGGTCATGGCTCGGCCTGCCTCTCAAGATCCCCTTCCCTTTGTTCTAGACATTTTCTTCGACTCCCTTCTTTTTTGCCACGTCATAATGAGTGGCTCACACCCGTCGCCCCGCTTTTTCAGGGTCATTGTGGGCCGACACACGCTGAGGTCCACTGGGTGAACAGCAGAAAACCGAGAGACAAGAGTGGGAGAGATCAAAGTCTGGCACACCAGCTCCACTCTGTGTGAGTCAGCCCACGAATAACATAGCGAGAGGCAGCAAAGACATCCTCTCAGACGTGACAAAATGTCATCAAAATGCTGGCATTATAGACAGTGTCATCTATTTTTAAATAGGGAGTCAAGCTGAGGCTTATGTCATCCTCCAATAATAGTACACTACGGATCCATTTATAAAGAGGCTTATAACTTGCTTAGTGCTACTGTGAAATATTAATACTCTCTTTTTGGGGGTACGGTCAAAAGTTTCTCTTTGACAGGGAGGGCTGTCAAAGCTGTCAGTCAGAAGAAACAGACAAGACAGGAGGAGGGTACAGTTTGTATGCTCTAATGAACAGGAACTTATTAGCGGCAGTGCGTCTATTACTGTCCCACTTGCCTCCCCTCTTTCATTAGCTGCTTATCACGCCCGTTAGTGTCATCTTTAATACTTCACATTTTGATTAGCATATGATCCATGGGGAAAAAAGGAAAAATCATTTTATTAGTGTCAATTACTGTTACAAATGATAATTTCACTGCCTAAATTGCAATTTTACGTTTCCTCTCTGTCAAAGAACAATGGCTGTGTAATTACAGTAATGACAAGTGCAACAAAAAAAAAAAGAATTATGCGCAATGCTTTTTTTCCCTCCATTCTTGTTTTTTGAACTCCTCTGTGTCTATTTGTTCAGCATCTTCCTGCCAGTGTTAATCACACAGGAACATGCTTCCCGCATGTCTCCCAAGTGATATGTTCAGGTAAGGGAGCACTGACGTGTTGCAAGAATGATGGAACAAATACAAATAAATCTTTTCACCTGCACAGAGTCCAGGAGGTTGATTGCACGAGAGGTGTAAGTTCCATCCTTAGCCCATAGGTGACACTGTTGTCTCATATGCTGCTGAGATCTCTGGGACGCAAGGTGATGTGATGAGTGAGCAACAGAGGAGTGATATGGTAATGTGTGGGCCAATGACACGGCTGCTGACTGTGTTGCCCGTGGATCGTGCTACTCACACGGGTTACAACAATTTATATTCATTATCAGCTCTTGCATGGTGGAGGTGTATAAGAAGGATGCTCTCAAGAGAAAAAAATACCACAGACAAAGAGTTCAGGGATTTTATGTGTGTGTGTGTGTGTGTGTGTCTGTGTGGGGGGTGGCATGGCTGAAATGTACTATTGCTCTGCTGCAACCACTTGTATCTCTATTGTGGACCACTAACACAGATCTTTGAGGGAAACAATGAGTACTTGTCCTTCTGTGTCTTATGTTGCTGCAGGAACAATACATCAATAAACAGCCACTTTTGGAAAAAAAGAAAAAAGCAAATACATCTTTAAGAAGCATGATTACACAAGATAGTCTATTCTCTGTGGAAGTTTCTGGAGGGGATGAGTTGCAGTTAAATCCAACATAATGATCATCAATAGGTGATTTGTTGTTGTTAACTGTCACCCACCCCTACAATGACATAATTATGAGTAGATAATAGTAAAAATAATAATAAATATAAATAAATGCATTTTGATAGCTAAATGCAATTCCTCCACTCCTCCGACTATAAAGCTGTAACACACAAACGGCGGGTGGCACTGAACATGGGATGCGGCCCGTGACTACCCGCTCTTTGTCTTAAACTTTTATTTTTTTGATGAGAAGAAATGTGACGAAGTGCCTAATTAGAAGACCACATGACTACCAGCGCAGAGCAGCTGACCATCGATGTACACAGGGGGCTGATTCCAGTCTCCGAGAATTAGCTGTAGTGCCCTCAGAGCTGTCAACCTTTGCCCGGAATGATATCCCTTACTGTGTGCATATGACTCTGATAGTATGATAATTGAGTAAATCTGCATGTTGCACGGCAGATTAATCAATTTCAACCCTTCCTGCTGAGATATAGCCACTGTCACACTGTTGGGAAATGATTAGGAGTTTCACACATTTCATGGGTGAATACAAACACAGGGAAGTGACAGAAATCAGAAAACTGCAGGCTCCCATGATGATGCTGCCGAATGAACACAATCAACAGAATGGAACGTTTTTGCCAAGTAACCGATACGTATAATAAAGATGACGTGACCAAGGCGATCTGCCAAAAACATTTATGTAAAACAACAAAGGTTGACTTTGAAGCAGGAGATCAGCATACGAATGTTGTGGTATCAGACAGTATTAATGTAATTGTGTTAGCACTTTGTAGGAATTCATTTTGAGCGTAATGCCATTAATGAGCCGCCAAGTCCTATTTTGCGCAAAAATTATTTTGTGTATTCTGTGTTTGCAATGAGGATGCCAAGAGTGTGATCATGAAGCAGCGGAGCCTGGAAACACATCACTGAAGATTGGGAGACAATTGCTAAACCATCAAGCTTTCTCATCTCTGATAATTGATTTTTTATGCAGGATGATGCTCTAATACAGATCAAAGGCACAACTCACGCAAGAATTAGTTTGTTATTGAAGAAACTATGGAAGTCTGAAGAAGGAAAGCTTGTTCTATTTCATAAAGGAGCCAACATCTAAGATCCACTGATATAGGGTTTATCCCCTGTGCACAGTCGTGAGGATTTTCATTCACGCCCCAAGGCCTCCGCAGGGGGCCTATCTGTGGGGTGAGATCTGCTTCAGCAGGTACTACCTGCACAAATCCAAGAGCCATTGATATTGGGTTAATTGCAAAACTGATGTCACCGGTCCTTCCTGTGAGTTCATAATCATAACAAAGCAGGTCGGAAATGGCTGCACTGTGACTAACACAATCACAGCAGGGGGGCGAGGCTGATGCATATAGTAGGTGGTGTATGTAGATCACTCACCTTCTCAGCCAATTCACAGCCAGGAGCGTGCTGGTGCTTAGCTGCCATTATGGCACAGCTTGTTGTTACATAAATTGGACAAACAAAACAAAAGAGGGGAGCCAAAAAATGTATTTAATAGCTTCAAATCACATTCTAGTGAATCCAGACTGAATGAGATCATTTTACTCACATTTGGACGGCCTAATGCTAATGGAACATATTTTTAATTCCAGGATCCGCAATTTTGAAGGTGCAGGAAGACAGCACTGTAACTCATGGAACAACTTCCGAAAATAGATTTTGGCTCTAAGTTCCAAAGGCGGACGGTTCCACCTTGGTCCGGTGCAGTGCGCTGATGGAGAGAGTTGTGATTGTTGCGTGTTCTGCCGGGCTGTGCACACTCCGTTCTGGACCACCAGCGCCACATCATCTGTCTCTAATTATGACATACTGTCCATTGCTAATGGAATAAAATCCTTCAGCAGCTTCAGCGGTGCAAACAAACGGTCTGGGCAGTTGAAAACACGCTTTAAAAAATCTAAAAACGACGCATCATGGGTCTGCGACGTTGCTCCTTTTTGCCCGACGGTGCTGTGAAGACATCAGATCCAGCAGCTACATCTGTGACAGCGCAGTCAATGCTCTGTGATGTGTGACAGTAAAGTTTTTAGCGCAGGCAGTCTGGTTTGGGGGAGTCATGCTGCCATATTGGTGGGGTTTAATTCCTTGCTCATGATTTACATCTGGTCAGGGGAGCTTAGAGCATCACTTGCCTCAAACTTCCATCAGTTATCTCGTTTCAAGTTTACCTAACCTATGATGAGGAAAAAAACCCAAAACAAGAATAAACATTTGACCTTTGAAGCATCTCTGTCCTTAAGAAAAACAATTAGCACATACGCGCATGGTCGATAATCAGCAGTTTGTCCTCTACTCTTAAGTGATGTTTTCTAAGCTATGCTGCTTCCTGGTGACAAAAACAGAAAGGTCATTTTCACACAAAACAGGACCGGGCGTCACTGTGGCGACAAACACTGGAAAGGCTAGTGACCTATGCAAGAGTGACCCCTCCCACTTATCACAACCTCATCTGTATACTCTTCCCGCTGACCTCACCCCTCCGACGAGCAGCCAGGCAACGGATGATGAAGTGGAAGAGAGACGGAAAGCGATAAGTGGAACGATGAAAGGAGAGTTGCGGCAGGACACCCGAACAGTACGCTCGCTTTCTAAAGGTGACTTATGCCTGAGCCGCCCCTACCTTTCCTTTTCTTTATGTCTCACCATCCCCCCCCCCCCCCGGCCCCCCCCCACCCCATGCCATCATTATGCGGTTAATAGATTCTCAGCAGGGAAATTTAAACTGTAATTTGAAAGCTTTTCTGAGCAACTTTGACACTCTAAAAGTGGCTTGCCACGCCACCTGCAGAGCTGACAAATGGGAGGCGAGAGACAGGATGTGAGAGAGTGTTCCTAAGAAATAAGCATTTGCAATGGGAGGAGAGCAACAATTAGCATTCCTGAAGGCTGCATGTGTAACTAATTACGTGCGAGCATTGTGACAGCGAGGCTGTTGAGTGCAGTAATGGGATCCCCGCTGCTTAATGAACATGTCACTAGCTTTTGTCTGAGCCAAGAGAAAGAGACAGTGCTTGATGACCACTCGCTGTCCTGTGCGTGTTGTGTGTGTGCGTGTCACATGTAGTTTTCCACATGCAATTTTTTTTTTCTTACAACATGACGATTAACATTCCCTATGTCAGTTGAGCTTTCCGTAGTAACTCACTCATTCTTGCGCTGGGGCCTGTGTGCCTTTGATTGACAAATGACATGTGGCGATAAGCACATCATCTACCATGTAGTTCTGTCCATTCAGTGAAGCAGACAGTACATGAACCACTTCGCAGTCTTTGCATCTTGAAATGCCTTATAGTTGTTTACGTGGAAGCATTTATCACACGTCCACCGTCTTGTTAGCACGACCGTGCCACCGGTTGTCGGTAATCAGGAGCGTAATGAAATGTGATGAGCTGCTTACTTAGGGCGGATTGGTAGTTGAATCACAATACCACATGCCTACCAGTGTTTAGGCTTGATGCGTACCGTCAGCTGACTAGTGATCTATGCAGGGGACTGATGCTCAGTCTCAGCGAATTAGCTGTACCCTCAGAGCTGTCAACCTTTTCGCGGAATTAGGACATGCCCCTTGCTGTGCGCATATGATTCAGGTTGTATGATAATTGAGAAAAAAGTGCACGCTGTGTGGCAGATTAATCGATTATGTTAAGCAGTGTTGCTCAAAAGGGCTCTCTTGCTGACTGCGTCTCATGTCAATCAATTATGTTTGCAGCGTTTGCAGGCACAGTATCCTTATATAAGAAGCCAGCATTTGCTTGGCTTATGAAATCTCTTACATGGCATGGTGGGATCGACAAAAGAAAAAGCATATATGCAGACGTAGTGTGGTTCCAGAGATTGGTTTAGAAATGTGCGGTAGCAATTTCAACTTTGCAATTATATCATTAAATCAGGAAATTTCATTGTGAATCAGATTATGCTTAGTTGTGTAATTGAATTAGTCCCTCAACTAGAGATAGAACAGGGGAATTGATATGTCAGAGTTGCTATTTTCTTTTCTTTTAGCTAATTGCCAAACTTTTGGAAAACTAACGGCAGTGTGAGCTACTTTTTAAAGAAACATGAAAAGAAGAAAATGTCCACTTAAAGGATGAGCCCTCACCAAGAATCTTTTAGTTTTGTGTTCTCCATGCAAATACAACACATTTGTTACAAGATGGACAGATAACAAACTCTACGTATCAACAATGTTTCATCTGGCATTCAGTTGCTGTTTACAGATACATGGAACAAACTGATCCATGCGCTTCTTTCAGAATCAGTTAGCCCTCATGTAATTCTGCTCCAGTATTTAAAATTCCACATTCACTGTATAAAGCACAGTTACAGTGGACTGTTATAGTAGAACACTCTGTAGCTGCTCCCTTTTGAGTCTTTTGTCAAATTCTCATAGGGTTTTTTGGGCTACAAATACATTATGTTTGGAATAGAATTAATAATGCAACCAATGAACATATTCTGCAATGGAAATAAGCTTTTGAAAGCTTCTGTGTTAATTTTTTCCCAAGAATCTCACATTTTATACATGATCTATTTACAAATACTGAATGACATAGAGCAGATAACCTGTTGGCAAGACCCATTCCATTCACTGTCACTTCACGTGTCTTCCCTGGATTTTGAAGTGGCCTAATCTAGATTCGCAAAGTTTGACTACATTTTCTCTATATGCAATGTCGAGAAACTCCTCAAATTCAATGAAGTCGCCATAATCACTTTCTCAATACGACAGCGAGAAGAGAAAGATTAATGGTGTGGAAGCGCTGGGAGGGAGGGGCCTTTTTTTTTTCGCCGTCTTGCCTCTCTCTCGCTCACTTCCTCTCACTCCCCCATCTTTTTGAACAGCTGAAAAGTCTGAGATACATTATTGGAGCTAATCAGAGTAGAATGAGGAAAGCGCTGAGGTGAAACAGCAGAAATTACCTCCCTCCTCAGCCTGCCTGTTCTCTGTGCCCTCTTTCATTGAGCCTCTGTCCACATGTTCTCTGATAGAGGGGGGGGGGATAAAGGGAGATGGTGGCAGCGGTGGGGGTGCAGCTGAGGTCTGAAGTCACAGAGCCTGCAATGGTTCCATCCTCTTCACTCGAAAGTGATGAGATGATTCTGTAATGCAATAAAGCGAGAATGAAAAGAAATGAAGGTTAAAATAGAGGGTGATTAGGACTTAATATAATTTAGTATTTCTTCCTGTTGTCCAGATGGTGGCAGATCTTATGTAGCTAACCCCCCCCCCTTTAACCAACATACCAATGGGTTTAGCATATTTAGTCTTAATAAATGATTTATAGTATGTCCGCTTGCATAACTTTAAAACACGACACAGTAGACTTTGGTATCTTAAAATGAGGTTTATATCTGGTGATGTGGGTGTCGTGTCTGTCTGCACCGAGCTGAAAATGGATCACAGCCTCCTCTGGGTTGGGGGTGGATGTCCAGAGCTGGTAGAAGGATGACAGGTGGGGGAATAATTGAGCCCGTAGAATCAGCAAGAGTTGTCAGGTGAATGCATACCAAAAAGGCAGCGGTTGTGGCAGGGGCACATCAGTAGGCAGACAACTAAGCCCCAATGATCCTTTTATATAAGGGATATTTTGGGGAAAATCCGTATTTCTTCATCTGATGTTACTTCGATGCTTTGTATGTATTTTTTCAGCTCATAGTACCTCATAAGAAAAATCACTGCTTTTAACTCATCATGCGGGTGGTTAAAATGTGTTTCCCAAGGCATTTTTGAGGATGCAACATTGGTGACTGTAGAATTTTGGCCTTTCAAAAGTAGAACTAGTTTGGGGTCATGATTTGTACAGCTGCTGGAATTCCACAAATGACAATATGCTGCTTCAGAGAGGTTAACATGTTAAAACTAGGAAGTATGTGTTTACAGCTGGGCTTTGCTTTTAACGCAGTGTTTTTTGACCCCTTATTATGCAGTAGTTTGGTTAAAAAATGCTTTTTAGTATGTCTATGCTTCAGTTACTCTCTGAGTAAGGGCGGCTTGGGGTCTTGAATTGAATGTTTTGGAGAGCGTTTACAGAAAACCTGTGAAAAACATAATTTTAAGTGCTGCTTAAATCTGCGCTCAGCTAGGTGGCTTCATGCTGCGGTCATGAGTGTTACTACTTTACAAGACCCCAAAGTGGGCTATTTGCAGGCTTTGATTTGGAAAAAATAAAAAAATAAATATAAAACAGGTGAACATACAAAGCTTTTATGTCAGTGTTTTCAGAATTTGATCACTCAATGCCAACCTTCGCAGGGATTCTGACAGCTCGAGAGAAAAGATTCTGAATGCTATCTTTCAAAAGCGACAAAAACCATAAATGATTCATGAACAGCTTTCAATTTACCTTTGGTATCCCTGGGAACGCCGTTCTCGGCTGAGTTTACAGAAATTTACAGGGTCTTAAGTGAGATATTTGACAGGATGTTATCCTCACGTTTAGAAGAAAATTCAATGTGTCCTTCATGTGTTATTGATGTTCTTGGTTGGATTCGCTCAATGGAGGTTTGGCGCCGGTGGGAGCCAGCAACCTCCCACTCTTAAAAAACATTGCAAGATTTCCTCTTAATTACATCCTCCTCCATATCATACAGTAAATCTCCTCATACCACTCTCTTCCTCATACCATTCGTTTAGATGTGTTTCCTCATTCCCTTGAGTTGTGATTTGCTGTCTTCCCTAACAGAAGCTTTCAGATGCTCGGGGAATAAAAGGCAGTGCAAGGCTGAAACTGTGAAACCAGATAAAGGGCTGAATTTAGGTTCTGAAAGCTGATCACAGAGACGTTCCATAAAGGAAGTTTGTTAAGTTGAAGTTTCTACACGAAGAGAAGCACTTCAAGGTGGGGGATGTAGTGGGCTGTCTGAGTGCGAGGACAATAAAGACACTTCAAATGCTTTGCTGCTGATCGACCAGCCGTCACATAATGGCCAGCAATGTTTGTTTTATACAAGTTTGGGAGGGGATGGGAAAGTGGAAAACACCCGCCTATAAAATGCTGCAATTGCCCTCTGATACGTGCACCAGTATACTATTACCTCTTCAGCATCTGTCACCTCAGAGGATGATCACCAGGTTTTTACCAGGCAGTGACAGCCCCTCTGCCTGTTCTCATTGTCCCTGCTGGCACACCACTTCTCCCGCTGTCCCCTCGCATTAACTCTTTACACATCGCGTTCCTAGCCTACGGATGGACAGGGGGGGCTTAAAAGGTTCATTAGGATTTATTTTTGTTCATTTCGTGGTCCGTCTACGGAGCGTTGTGGTGCCTCCCCGCGGCAGGGACTGACCTGGGTGGTTCTTGACGCTCTAACAGCCCATAAACAGGAGACAAGGCCCGCAGATGACAGCCTGCCACCGCCCGGGCTCCATCATCCGCAGCTCACCAAGCCCTTTAAATAGGTGTCTAGGGTGTCATCGTCTCTGAGGGCTGCCTTATGGGGAGGTGTATAATAAAAAACCAAGACTATAAACCTGAGTGTAAGTGGCACAAGTCTCACCCGTGGGCTCTATACTGCAACTTTTGAGAACGTGGGCAGTGTTAGTTGCATGAGAGAGATGAGGAGAGGGTGAAAGCAGAGGGATGAGAGGAGTAATGAAAGCGAGGGTTTGTGGCATTAAGAGATGAAGGCAGTAAATCAGCGTTAATGTCAGAATGATGCATTCTGTGTACATACCTCATGCGCACAATTTTTGTTTGATTGTGCAGCTGTCCACCTGTGGCTGTATATGATAGATTTAGCATAGTGTACAGCATCATTATATCAGCACAAAACTATCGCTCCTCACTACAGCGTTTATGACAAACCGGTCAATCTGTCTGCTTGACAGTCTCATTATGCTTCAATAAACACTAACAACGTATATCGCAATACGGTGTGATCACTCACTGCAATTAAGTATCCTCGTGACAAAACGATTTCATTGAAATCCATAACGAAGCGGAAACAGCGGCAATCGATTTTTGTCTCCCACAGCCTGACATTTCTTGATCATAAGTCTCGCGGCAGTCTGCTATTTTCTCCTCCTGAGTTTAGTTAAAGGTTGTGTTCCTCCAGAGTCAGAGAGTTCTCGCAGTCTGTCCAATAATGATGTTTGCTCTGTTCACAGTGGTGAGGAGAAATGGTCTGTCTTAAGCCTCGGCTTTGAGAAAAAGGCTTGTTTTCCAGTGGCTGTAAGCTCTTATAGCGGTAACATTCAGGGAGAGACGAACTGCCAAGAACAACCCACCGAAAGCAACCTGTTTTTATTCGCGTGCCGGCTTTCCTTTCTTTCTTTCTTCTCTCCCTTCCCCATAACACTATTGATGACATCTTGACCTCCAAATCCAGATGAAATCATTCAAGCTGGTAAAATAGTAAATAAAGGGAAGTCAGGCTATTCACAGCGCTGCTGGTGATTTATGAATGTAAATGCTGAGGGCTGATGCGGGGACACAATGAGGTATGTGCCGTGTGTATCCACCAAGGTTGAGTGACTTATTTTCCTCTCAAATCTTCCTTCTCCATGATGTGCAGTCTCAATGGCATGGGGTTAAGGTTGACGAAATGATGCACTACATGGCGCGTGCTGGTGGCTGGGCTTGTTTTCTTTTGCCTGCCGTATCGTAGCATATTGTTAGCCGTCGCGCGGATGCTTTCATGGCCCCTGTCCGCCACATCTGCGTAATGACCACCTTCCTGTAAAGGGTCCCTGTGAGAGTCATTATCCCACATCCAATATTCGATGACAGCAGAAGGGGATGGAGGGGACGGATGTAAGATGACAGGCGCTGTGCTTTCGGATGTCCCTCCAGGGGGAAGACTCGCGCTCTTGCAAGGAATCTACACAGCAACAAAAGTAATCAGGCCTCTTCAGCGTCAAAGTCAGGGATTATGTTTTCTTTTGTGGGAAGCCCACATATTTACTCATTGATGTGCTCCTGGAAGGGGAGCCTACCGGTCGTGTGTGAGATAACATCCAGGTCACCGGGGCTTTGGAGGAAAGCCTCCTCACAAGCCACGTGTTACCTGACATTTGGGAGGAGGGAGATGAAGCCGTTGATTGACCCAAAGCTTGGGAGCATGGGGTAGATCGACATATTGGCTTGCTATACATCTGTTTGTTTTGGTTTCTTCCCTTTATTGGAGTACAGCCGGGGGCAGACGGAAAAGCACAGAAATGCAAATGAGCTTTGGAAAGTGCTGACTCTAAATGTGATGAAGCCCATTTTTGATTACAATCAAGTTGACAAATGATTTGTCAGAATAAACACGTGTCAACACAAGGAACTATCAAAACGTTTGCTGATACTGCATCCCTCTACAGTTTCCACAGGAGAAATGTGATTAATCAAATTTCTCATAAGACAAATTAGACAATGACAAATGTGACAATAATAGAGAGGCATGGCCAGTTAAGACGACATGCATACGTGCATGTCTCCTTAAAAAAAGCATCAGAAATTGCACAGTACAGCAAATTAGTAATTCATGATTAGCCTGATGATTATTTTAATTCCCAAAATTCATCCAACATATGACAAAATAATATGCACACACATTTAAATCACCTATTGTATCATAATGTTGCATATGTCTCAGTACGCAAATATGGGATTTGGAGTGGGAAAAGTACAAAGTAATGTCATTAATATGTGACCCTGAATGTGTCGAGAAGAAACCTTGGGGGATTCTTGTGTACAAACGTCGACAGTAAAAATCTGCAGATACGTTGACTTCTCTCTGATAAACTGGAGGGAAAATAGAAAAAAAAGTGTCTAGAAGGCATTTTGTCTCTCCAAAAATGTATTCTGCTGATACAAACTATTTGCATATGAATGTAAATCCATTGGAGAAAAGACTGGAGGAATCATGCCACACATGAGAGTACAGCTGGAGGTGTTTGTCTGCGAATTACCCCAAATATTTAGTTCTGACTGGATCGAAATTTAGTGCATTCTGTTCAAAAGTGTTTGCCACCCTCTTATTTTCTCTTTACAGCTGGTTGAGTTGTTCTGCTTTGGGGAGCCATGTTTTCTTATATCAGCCAGGCTGCACGACCAAGCTGCCATTGCACTTATTGCTGCTGTATTTAACCCCCTTCTCCAGTCAGGTAATCTGCCGCTCTGTTCCATCTTTTTTAGGGTTGCACAGAGTTGTTTCTTTCTGTCTGGGTTCCCCTCTCTGCTCAAATGTGTGCTGAAGTTTTATCTAAGTGCAGTAATTTGGTTCAGTCCCATTGGTTTGAAGGTCCCACCGAGACGGGTATTTTTATTCTCTCTGCTTGACTTTATAGATTTTCACTGTAAAATGAACGCTAATAAAAATGGACCGCGTTCATGAGACATGCACAGGCACAGATGTGATTCGATCTTCAGCCATGCATGGGAACAACTAAGGAATTTAGTGGCAACTTGGATCTTGTTCATGAGATAAAAACTGTCTAAAAAAAGGCACTAGCTCTTAATCTTCTTTGTTGCTCAGAAGAAAACATTTCTTTTCATTGTCAATGATGGGCTGAAAAACACCTTGAATGTGGTGGAACAGTATTAGCATGCAAATCCTTCTACTGATGTGGCTGCTGGATCAAGGTGCAGCTGGAGGTGGATCATTTTCATAATTCTTCATGGTCACTTTTCAACATGAGTCTAACTTTTGATTTGATCAGGAGTATTCACTACGCCTGTGGGTTATGACATCACTTAGCAACCCTCAGAGCCAGCAGGAGGTGGCTTATAACCACAGACTGAAATATGGAAGGCTGATGGCCGTTGCTTGGCACAGCAGGTGTTGAGCTTTAATTCACACCTGAAAAAGTGTGCAAATTTACCGTGGCCTGTTTTATTCTGAGTCTGTGCAATATTGTGATTTACTACAGACTATCAGAATACTTTTTTTTAACATTGAAAAACACTCACAGAGAGTAAATTAAAGAGAGTAAATATGTTGATAATTTACTCTGCCCTTGTGTGGTTTGAAGGGGGAAAAGTATAATAATAATCTAACATTATTATTGTTGTCTGACAAGAAAAACATTGTTTGGAAACAAACCCTGGCTTAT
>CAESWR010001992.1:274987-292140 GCA_903171835.1 Mullus surmuletus
ATAGCATGGACCACCTATTCTTTGAGACCCAACAACTCAGACTGAGGAACAAGTGAGATCTGAAAATTATATGAAAGCTGCAGCTCGCTGCATGCTGAGCTGCTGGCATTCTTCCTGGGATGAGCAGAAATTTCAAGGGAGACAATGAAGAATCGGAAACTGTACCTCAGAATGCTCAGCAGGAAGTCATATTCTATCTTTTGGTCTGTCTCTCTCAACCGATCAATTAACATCAAAACGTTCCCATGCAACCTGACAGCCCAGCAGGATCTTGGTAGTGAGCATTCAAAGCCACACTGGCGTTATCTTGAGAAAACACTTTGAGCTTACGATGGGATGCGTGCTGGAAAACAGGCTAGGGGAAAAAAAAGAATGCCCCCCCCCATCTTTTTTTATTGATGCATCTTACCTGCTGCTGGATAATGTGACCCATAGCAGCAGATGATTTCTGTCACAATTGATCAGTTGTGCTGGGGCTCCCTTGCTCTGCTGCCAACAACTCTATTTAAGGTGAACGCTGTACATCCATCACCCACAGAGATGAACCGCTGGTGAGTATACAACATTTACAAACAATTTGACTCTTTTCTTTTTCTCCTATTTCTGACCCAATTTATTTCTCTGTCAGTCTCATTCGCGCTCTCTCATGTGGTGTCTCTTTCCTGTATAAGTAGGTGGATGCACACACACGAAGCAGGCACACACGTTGCCTGATGCAGGTTGCAGATGCAGTGACAGCCAGTAGAGGGAAACAAAGCGCTGCTGTTTCCCCAAGAGTGGCGACTGTCATGGTGGCCCTGCTCTGCTGCTGTCACACGCACAACAGGAAATTCAAAACCAATCACCTGCCACGCAAAGAGATCTAGTTTTGAGATCTTCATAATAATTTCAAGTTGGATTAGTTGAGGGTTTTTATTCTCAAATTAATTATTCAAATATGCTCGCTTCTCATGCCAGCCCGAGCAAAATGAGGGTATGTGATGCTATCCTACAGATTACGTGAAGAGGTGAAACCTCACTACATCACTCATTCGTGCCCACTAAGCAATATAGAGGTGCAGGGTGATCATTCTCCGGTCAGGCTTATTCTGCAATGCATTTAAAATGATTCAGGCCCGAATGTGCAAGATGGAGAAACCCATTCATTATAGTTATTATCAGCACAATAAGAAAAAAAAATCCTTTCACCCTTATCGTTTCCCTTCATGATTTCTCCCTCTTATTCACTGCTGAATGGACTTTTCTAGTTAGCTGAAAAAAAAAGAAACATTATATGTTGAGGGAGTCTTGACCTGTGACCTTGTGAAGAGTGACAATAATAGCATTTACATAAATGCAGAGACAGGTATAGAGAGCGTCAAAACAGTGAAGAAATAACGGTGGTGTGATGCAGCTCACAAGAAAAGCTTTCAGTGCGTTGCCCCAAAAAATAATATTTGAGGCTCATAGACATTAGCGCTTGGTTTAATGCATTTCTTTTTCTTTAACCCATTTGGAGTTTGATTAAAAGTACTATGCAGGACTCTACAAACCTGAATTTCAAGGAAAGTCACATAAAACTCCTGAATGAGTTGTGAAGACTTTTGGGAGGTGGGCTAATATGCTACGACAGGTGTCAATGTCCATCATATCAGTGTGTTAATAGGCATGCTGCTGCTGTAAGCCAACATGTCAAGCCCGGGCTTCCATCGCAGTCCTCTCTGCAGCTGACAAATCACTCAATGCTGACAGGTTAAAAACAGCTTTTTCAGCAGGATAAACAGGACGGCTTAGTGAGAACAGACCGGCGGTGGTGGGACGCCACAACTCAGAGTGGTCTTTGGATAATGGCAACATCAAAGCAGCGTTCAGTGTCATGAGATCTGAGATGGCTTTGCTATGATCAAGTTGGATCTGGTCGGACCATTTTTGTCGACACAAACACTCTCATTATATATACTTTTACCTTACAAAAAAAAAGTGGTCGGAGAATACTGATGAAACCTAGAGTCCAGTGTGGCAAAGTAATGGAAGTCAAAAATGCTGCATAACAAAGCTGATTGTCTTTTTTATTTGTTTCTGAAATGTTATTTTTTTACTCCATTCATTTCTCAATGGCTGTTACCAGGAGGTAGAAAGACTCATTAAATCTCATTGATGAGGGGGAAATACAAGGTTCATGCTATTTTATACTTGTTTGATGTTTCATCCTCGATGCTCACTGTTTTCCCACTTTATGATTTTCTTATATTTTTCAACTGGCAATAGATCCATATGAAGTCTTAAAACAGGCCCTGTGAGGGGACAGATAGGAGAAGGAATTAACAGCCATTTCACGCTAGCACCTCGGTGGCCAAGCGGGGCACCGAGAGAGGGGATGCTGCTTGGGTGCAGCGGGGCACTGACGGCCCCCGCGACACTCTGTAATTGTGCTGCTGTGAAGACCAGGTAGGTGTGCAAATTACCAAATGTGCCGTGTAAGCCCATTTCAGCCAGCTCAATCACTGTCAAGCATTTCCAAGTTTTTAGCAATTTCATTTTTGCTTCATTTTGGGATTTCTTAGTGCCATGAATGCGGCAGAATCTTTTCTGTCTATTAAGCTTTAACCAGATGATTTATAAGATGTAGCTTCATCTTGAGTAATTCACTTGTGAAACAGCAATTAGGTCATTTCCTCTAGAAAAAAGAAAAAGAAAAAAAAAGGGAATGATATAGGTGCATAAATCCGATAGAACTCACTAACTTGATGAAATTGAGTGACTCAGAGGTTGAGGACAAATGCACTACTGCCCGACAACCTTTATTTAAGTCAGCTCTGCAAAGAAGAAGAAAAAAAAACAGAAATTCCTCTCACATACCACACTATCTTGTATTTCACTTTGCCACTCTGTACAACTTTTTACCTAACTGAAATTCTTCCTTTTGATGTATTGCCTTTATATAAAGAGGTGTCAAAACTGCAGGAATGTGAAGGATTGCAGGGCGACCTGGGAGCGCCTCGGGGTGGGCAAAAAATACCAGCTGATGTCACCTGGGCTTCCGCTAACAGAGCTGCAGCCTCTCTAGGCGGCACTGAGTCGGTCCAGGGTGGGAACAAAGGAACGGCTGACCCTTGGGTGCTTGACAACAAAGCGGACCTCATATGGACCGGGCCCGGCACCGCGCGTTGTGATTTCTGGCCAGACCTCTCAGAGCGGCCTTTGTCATCTGCAGGCCACCCATTGGGCAGGCGCCGGGACTTCCAGGCCATGGGTCTCGCAAGCTGTCTAGAGTGGGGAGTAATGCTGACTGGGCAGAGGTAGAGGGCGGATGGGTCACGTCGCTGACCTGAAGAGCTGGAACATTACCAAAACTCTCACCATATTCAACACTCATCTGCATTCTGCACTCTGGGCTGCACAGTACTGACTGCAACACACATACACTATATACTGTGTAATCCACAACCACTGCAGTGCATTTTGCATTTTAAGTTTTCAGACTTTTGTTTGATGTTATTGCTTTGATGATACCAGCAATGAGTGAACATGAGCAACATCTCTGGCATTTTCAAAGGTATTGATATTTACACCATAGACTTTTTCAATATACTTATTATTCAATTTTATTCAAGTTAATAGGCAATGTTTACATTTAATGACTGTGCCACAATGGCATAAAAGTCAAGATCAAGAGCATTCTAATAAATTCAGAAAGCCTGCAGTGTGTGTTTGCCTTCCCGACTCCCTTCAGCAGTGTACAATAGCACGCAGGCTTCTTTGATCTTTGTGTGTAAATGGGGGACTACATCAAGCCTCAACATCGACCCCTTATTAGGATCACCGCTGACACAATCACACCGTGCAACCATCAAATTCTATGCAAATTCTACTTTCTACACAAATTGAATCTTTAGTTTGCTTGTTTTTTTGTTTTTTTTCACATTGCCTGAGGCATTCGCCCTGCATAATTGACTTCAATTATTATTTTCATTGTGAAAAAAGAGATTCTGATTGATTTAAATTTAACAAGACTGAAATTAAAGCTCTCAATTAGTATTTTTTATGCTTTTTTTTCTCTCCCCATATTGAAATCTGAATGAAATTTACACTTCAGAATAGCATCCACTGAATGAAGAGTGATAGAGCCTGAGATCTTAACTGATGTTATTCATTATAAATAAATTAAATTCTATACAGATTTTCCGCCCATGTCTCCGGTTATTGTTTCATTACAAAAAGCTGCCAGATTGTGAGTTCAAATAGCAAAAAAAACAACCAAAAAACAACAACTCCAAATGGCTAATGTCTTTATACTTAGTTCCAGCTCCATGGAAACACATTGGCTATAAACTTGCTCAAAGCCCATTGACTTTTAAATACAGTTAAATATGTCATATGATTACTATCATCAGTCTGTTTAAAAAAAAAACATGTTTCCAATCCTATGTAATGTGCATCTCACACACCAATACTTCCCATTGATGTCATGCAAATTGAAAATTGCATCCATACAGAAGGCACGAGCATCAACACTGGAGACACATATGAAGGACAAAGACAGAAACTACCTTGTAATGGTCAAATCACAGAAAAAAGTGACTTGGTTTAAAGCTATCATATAATTGTGTGACTTCTAGCCCATAAATGTTATACTTTTTCCACATATTTCCTACACTTAGTTGATTTGAAAAATTCTCTGCAACTTGGATTCTTCTGACATATCATCTTAAGTATATATCAACTTACTGTGAGCTAAATAAATATTAGTCATGGAAAGCCAATTTACTTTTCTAGATTATGTTGAATTTTTACTCAATTATACCTCTTTGACTTTGACATTTTGTAGAGTCCTGTTTAGTTAAATTTTTCCAGTGTCATTTCATGTTGCTTTGATGGTTGAGCAAATGCCTTGGTGATAACAACAAAGGATTGAGACCAAAAAGATGAGAGAGAGAACAAAAAAAGAAGGAGAAAAAAATGTACTTCAGTGCCCACATTACGCCACATTCTGTGGGTTCAAGTGCCACTCAAACGACACTCCGACATGGCCACCAGCATCCATGGCGACCGACGCACCTCAACTGTAAAAATTGTGCGTGAACGTAGACCCCACGAGTGTCCGATTTAGGCACGGCTCCTCCGCATTCGGCTGCGCGGCCAGATCAGAAGCAACGCCGTCCCCTCCACTCATCTCACAGCGGAGAGACTCT
The DNA here is from genome assembly GCA_903171835.1 of Mullus surmuletus. Classification (NCBI taxonomy): domain Eukaryota; kingdom Metazoa; phylum Chordata; class Actinopteri; order Syngnathiformes; family Mullidae; genus Mullus; species Mullus surmuletus. The sequence continues at coordinate 280,159 of CAESWR010001992.1, forward strand.
CCACCACGTTTTCAGTCAAGCGTTCATGCTCGGCGGTGCAGCGATAAGACAACCTGTTGACGTTTGGCACCTAACTCTATGTGTCATGCTCTGGAGTGTTTTTCATTCGGTGCTTGTCGCTGTAGTGGGTGGCCAGTTGCCACACTTTATTGGTTCTCCGAGCGAGGGGAGAGAGAGAGATACTTCTGTGGTGTTGTCAGGGAGGGGACAAAAAAAAGACGATGGGAGAGAATGGAACAAGAAAAATCGTTGAGAATCACCAACAGCAATCTATGTTAGAGAGTGACTTCGGTGGATGGGCCGCTCTGGTCCTCCTTTGACTCATCACCCGAGAGCAGAAGTGATGAGTGTGGACTTGTGGGCCACTGTAGACAGACTACAGGGCACGGGGACTCGAGATGAATAGTTGCTTCCACTTACAGCTGAGTCATCTGAGTGGAGTGAAATCCTGGACAGGTCTTCATATTCTGTGGTTTTTGCAACTCCCACCACCCACGCACGTTTTCGGTCTGGCTTTATTAGCTCTGGGAATGCACAGGATTCACCACTTATGAATACACAAACACGAGGGCATTCAGGACTTCATCCCTCATCCACAGTGAGTGAGAGACAGAGAGAGAGAGCGAGAAAGAGAGAGAGCTGAATCATCCAGGTTCTTATCTAAATGTTGACATTTGAACCTGAGAGTAATATCTCCAGGAATTATGGTTTTAAGCCGTCCTTAATGGTTCAAGCCCATGGATCGAAATCAGCAGTCATCTTGTAGCGGCAGACTGCTGCCCCGGAGAAACACCGAGGAGTGGAGGGGCTTGATGAATAATATATCCAAACGGGAAGGCCGTATGACAGCAGGAAATTAAACACACTAATACTGGGAACGGAGGAGGGGGCGATCAGGACTTAATTAAAGACTTTGAGGAATACAGGGCCGTGATTTAAGGCCAGAGATGTACGACTTTTCCTGCTGACATCAACGATGAGCTAAGGATTATGGGGCACGATGACTGGGCGTGTTTTGGAGGACCTTGTGCCCTCTTATGACTCTTGTAATGAGTTGCTATTTCTGCTGCGGGTTAATTACCCCCCACCCCCCCACCGTTCGTCTGCATGTGAACATGATGTAAGTGTCTGAAAAAGAAACTGCTTCTAATAATACACGTGTTAGTGATGAGATTTATGTCACCCCCATAAAGACCTGTGTTGTTAAAACACTGGACCTTTTAAAGAGAACTAAACAGAGAGGAGTGCGGTCTCCTTTCCCCCTTTTTTTTCTTTTTTTAAGGCACTGCTATACTAATTATGCGTGAGTGAGTCCTATAGCCCCTCTCTCACGGTGGAACATCCATCTTGTTGTGCAGTAACTATTTAATAGAGATGCACTACAGATGACAGATATTAGGGGTGAGCCGGACAATCACTCGAAAAATCTACAGGTACCATCTATTACACAAGAGAAATGAAGGGAAAGGAAATAAAATTTCCCTTGCTATCCCAGAGCTTTTAAGGGCTGCAACATACATCTCTCTTATGGCAAAGAAAGACAAAAAAAGCAGATGGTGGGGCTTTTGAATATAATTTTATCTTGCAACCCCGCATGTTGCAAAGGTTTTTCATTGTTTGACCTCCTCTAATGTATCATGTAGGGGAGCTTTGTATCTGGAGCTCTATCTCGCATAGCTAAAATCATCAAAGCTTTCAGAGGAATTTCAATTACAGTTATCCTGGAATGGCGAGAGAATCCCACGCTTAAGCATTGCACGAACCACATTAATAATGGAAAACATACAGTCATGAGAAAGACTTAAAGACTGTTTGAAAGTGCACGGACTCCCTCCCTGCTGTCTGACCCCTGTGAGATGCTTTGCGGTGAACAGTTACAGCGTGTTCCCCATTTCGCTGATGTTTCAGTTTGTCATCGTCGTGTCTGGCCTACCAGTTCAAGTCCTGGAGGGCTGTGACCATGGGGGCGGCGAGCGGGACTTCGCTGCTGTTTAATACCACCCCGGTTTTATTAAAAAACTCAATTAACCATCACATTCATATTAAAACAGGTTTGGACTCAACTCTCCACATCCGCATATTCTCCACCCAACTGGTCTCCTTCTTTGTCCACCTCTGTTTCCTACTTTCACTCCCTCCTCCCACAGATAGCGGGATGTAAGGATGATAAATGGAGCTAATTGTTTTATGGCATGGCTGGCCTGATGCTGGCAGCACAATCAGGCTGAATGAGGAGGCCTTGGGGAGGCCATTACCCTTTCCATTGTTATAAAGGACAGGGGGGTGGGTGAGTGGACGAGGCTAGACCAGTGCACTCTGGTGGGATTGGGTCACTGTGAGACCCTCTGGCACCATGCACCGCGGCGGCCTCCGTAACACAAATGTATACACTTACACAAAGATGTATGTCACCTCCAGAATTAAATAAAGGTTGTGTAGTTAAAAGTCATGTTTGACTCACTCAGCACCATCTTTCTTCATTACAACCAGACATCAGCTCAGTGTAATCAGCCAAGCTTTCACTTAGAAGTTTTAAATTAGCTGTGAATATTTGAAAACTTAACTCTACTTGGTTGAATTTTTTATGGCACATTTCCCACACACCTTCGGAATGGCGTTTTTTTTTTTTACACATCTCTGTAGCGGGGAAAATCAGCAGAGCACATTTGACTAACGTATGCACCATCTCCCTCTATGCGTGCTTTCATTATCATTTGGATCCACCACTCTTTTTTTTAAGCACAATTTGAATTTGAGCCAAAGAAAACCATGGATGTGAAAGTTGGCAGACTGATAGAGCCAGTGTGTTAACATGAGTCTGAACTCATACACTTAAAAATGAGACCATTATTTTATCTCGGACCATCACTCATCCTCACAGTTGACCTCTATGCCACACCGCCACCTATATTTGAAGGAACGTGTCAATTAAGTATTACAGTGTACAAAGATGAGTGCTTGGTTGTTTGCTTAAACTTTCCTGGATCCTGCCCTCGGATGGAAACATTGGCAGCCTTCCTCGTCCCATATTTTCCACAACTTTACCTGCTCTCTTATGTTGTACCATCAACATTCTCTCCAACAGCCATCTGTCTGGGCTCCAGAAACCTGGTACAATAACGCTGCCAAAATTCAGCATCACTTGGCTGCGATTATAAGTGATGCCCCTTCATCTGAATGGGAGTGAGGTGTTGCATCACCTGGACAGTAAAGAGCAGGGCTTGTTGTGTAAATGGGTTCTTCTGACCTCCCCAGACACACACACTCAGACGCACAGACGCACACACACACACACACACACACAAACACAAACACACAAAAGCAACAAAAGGGACTAATTTGAATCACACTCCAGTTAAGAGTCAAGTCTAAAACTCAGGAGCCCTAGAATGACAAGTGTCTCATACATTTCTGTTAGCTGAGTAGCAATATGAGTAGGACGTTTGTGTAATGATAAATAATGCAATAAAAGAACAGCTGAAGAGAGGGAAATCGAAGAGGCTTCACTGCCTGATGCATGCCATTTCTGTCACGCTGGCTTTGGAGGATTGCCCAAGAACCAAAACACATGGAGCCACAGGTGGCGTCCACAGGTAAAATTGCCCTTTACGTGTCCCTATCTGCAGATCTATACACAGAGAACTCCAGCTGGCAGTACTGGAAATGTAAAGCTTTGTAAAAGAAACACATTTCTGAACATTTACCCGGATACTAACACAACAAACAGCAATCAACAAGCAACCTGGTTCAATACATGCAGTACATCGCAGACATTGTTCTTTTCATATAAATAGTGGCTCAGAAGCCTTTTCATGTGATTCACTAAACCGATTCTTGTCTGTCACATTTTGTTCCTGCTTCTTGTCAGAAATAAAATAATAGTTCTCATTCCATTTTATGCTGGTCTCCTTGTGTGCTTACAGTAGCTGCAGAACAATGGTTATGGATTTAACCATAGTAATCTCTTCCCAAAGAGACATCTTAACAAGAACATATTAAGTCCCATTTTGGCATTGTGATTCGACTCTCCGTTCCAGCAAAATATGTGTCTCGGTGTCATTCACATCATTAATGTTTGTGCAAGGCTCAGTTCTGCCGCCATAAACCCAACATGAAGAGTGGTGCTGCCGCCAAGAAGAACACGAGCAGACCACCTTTCTAGGCTCACCAGCAGCACAAATGCTCTGTTCCTTCCAGCTGTCGCTGCCTATCCAAATCAAGGCCACATTTTCCCACAACGCACTTTTCTCCAATCACTGATGCCGATTACAGACATAGCTCATCAGTTTCACAATGGCACTGGATATAAAGGGAGTTATTCTGTCAGAGGGCAATCAGTGCCAAATGGAACCTCTTCACGCTTTGGTTCACCCTTGCCCATTAGTTAACCATGATTGTCTTCCTCCTCTAACAAGTCCCCAGCACCCTTTGGTTTTAAAAAAACTCCCTATGCAAAATAGCTCCTTTGACAACAGCTGCGCAATGGACAATATTAACATTGTGTAAATACAAAAAACAAACAAACAAAAGCATACTTCTGTGGACAATGGAGAAAGTTATCATTCTTATTCGCTCTTCACTCCAGCAGAGCTTAAATTCAGCATTCCCAAGTGCCTCTGCAGCGCTCACGATGGCCGTGGCCTTAAAATTGACCTAATTTTGAATCCCACTTAAAAAAAAGAAATGTCACAGCAATCTTATCTTATATGTTCCTCATAGCTGTCAAGCCATAGCTGGAAATAAGGGTTAATTTACCCTCAAAATGTCTGTATTATGTTAGTAGGTGGAGGAAATTATCGATGGTTCTTTTCCCTACAGACTGATAAGGTGGCAGAGTTGACAGATAGATTGCTGTGCTCTGCATATCTGGGGTTGGAAACATTGATCTCTGGGATTAATGCTTACCCCAGAGGAGTTGATGGCAGTCAAATAGTGTTTCTGTAATTATACATTTACATGGGGGCTACTATCTTGGAAGGTGCTGACATGCAAACTTTAATGTTGGGCAGTTACCCACATGGGAATTGCCCCCCCCCCACACTTATCATAATATCTGTTAACGATCGAAACAGCTCGCTCAGTCTTTACAAATGCAGTGATTTGAGGTATTCCTAAAAGATTTATTACTCAAAGTGTAGATTTTTTTGTGTGTATGTGTGCAACTGCATAAAATTTATGATCCCAGGTGAAAACTCAGCACTGCACTGGCAGCCAAGAGGCAACACCCAATCACTATTTTATAGTTGAAATGGTTGCTGATGTAGTGATATGCTCACATTGAAATGCACCAGACGGTTATGTAGGCTGACCTACCTGAATCAGTGCGTACATTTCTCACTCTCGTCATTGTTGTCCTTCCTGCGGCCACACGCAAATTAAACTTGTGTAACTCGTTGTTGCAACACAAAGCGCCAAAATGAAGGAGATGGAACTGAATTTTGGTCTGCATTTAGTCAGGCTTCTCCAGACTATAATTACAAATGTAATTAATGGAGAGAGATGCCTCCATCCTGCTCATGAGAGCTGAATGTAGCTGAATTCAGTGGCTTGATCAGCTCTTTGCATGCAGGTCAGGCAGTATTCTGTATAGAACAATATCAACACAATTACGTGTGCTGTAGTGTGAATCCAGAACTGTTGCTCATAGGCTAGCATTGAATAATTGATGTTAGTGTTTACTTCTATTAATTGGCAGAGGAACAGCTAATGCTGATTCCTGTGAAGGACAATGATGCAGTGGCTGAAGATAAGCCCTCTCAGTAATTACTATTGACATTACTTTAAAGGTAAGCCATGAAAGAGCTCCTGCGGGGTGTCAGCCTCCTGTTTTCTCGACAATTATCCATCTTGAAAAGAAGAAGAAAAGAAGATCATTTCATTTTAACAACAGTTTAACAAGATTCACATTAAACGAGATTTACAGGAGAGACATTTGTTGCAGCCATGTCGCCTTTCAGTTTGAATTCCATCAAGCCTTGTTGCGGCCAAGAGTCAACACAAGGAGACACGAGGGCTGAGAGCTAAATCTAACGAATAGGTGTCAAAGGTGAGTCCTATTTCAAACATAGAACCACAGACTGAATCAAACACAGCCGCACTGAAACTGATTCACTGTACAAGCTGGGCACTGAGGACAGACTTGATATAAACATTCGAGATCATAGTGACACCATGAGAGACAAATCACTGCTGCCTTTGTCTGGATGGTATACTAATAACATACAGGCCCTCAAATTCAAGTGACTGAGTAATGAAATGAGCAGAGAGTAAGACTGTAATAATGAACTCAATGTTGCAAGGCATGAGTTGAAGCAAATACTTTACTCTCTCTACTTTTTTTCTGTTGGGGATGTTTGACAGCGGAAGTCATTTAACGACAGAGGAAAGTGCCTTGTTGGAAAATCGCACTGCCATTTCTCAATGAACGTTTATTTTCTTTGATGAAATGTTATATGACGGACAATACTGACTTTTTGAAAACGTTTTTGCATCTATAATTGTCATGTATTTATTGTATTCAGCGTGCTTTTTTTCAGTTGTGTGTTAAGACTGATGTCAGAACCAGTGTGCCATTTCCAGCTCAGCAAAATTAGTCTTCTTCAGCTTCCCCTTTAAATTTGTGCATCTTGCTGCGTCATGACAGCTTGGCTTGATGAATCTCTTGCTGTACTGCCCCCTTGAGGATATGTTGTCATGTCACAGACGCACAATCAAAATCAAAATATATATTATAGTGTATGGTATTGCGCAACAATCAAAACCGCTGCTCGGGTAAATAATAATTTCAATATTTGTGTGTGGCTGTGTGTTACACACAAAATCCATCTGGAGTGTGCGGTCATTATGTTGTTAAATTTCTGCCACGATGAGCAGAGCATCCTCACAGCTGGGCTTTAGGTAGGCTACAGCCCTCGGAATGATGGGAAACTGGGAGGCAGCAGAGTGAAGTGACTTACATCACATTCTGCTGAAGGGCTCTTTGCTGTCAAGCTTGATTTACCATCATCTGTCATCCTTTTGTAGAGAGAGGAAATGACACTTATTCTGCCAAATATGCATGTAGGAGACCAGGTGACAAAAACAAAGAAAAAAAATAGTAATCAAGGCTTAGTAACAGCCTGTGTTTACCCTAAAGTATTGCTAAAACCAGATTCAGGGCGAGCAGAGCTGGAAGTTGGGGAGAACATTTGGAGCTGATGCCATTGACAACTGAGTGAGATAAACTAAATTGATATTCTCCCGACATTTTTCTCTATTGTGTTTTGTTTATGTTTGCCTTTGGACCTGCACCATTAACTCATTGTCCCTGTTATTACGGTGCAATACCACTGCCGTGTGAGAGGCATATGCTGCCATCAAACTCTCATTAACCTTGTGTCTGATTATGTCCTGCGTGGGAAGATTACTCTCAGAGATTCACCTCACACTACAGAGTGACCATTTACAGCTCCATGATGATTAACAGCCCAAACAAACAGTTGTCCTCCAGACTAAACTTGCACAACTACAGACTCGCACAGATGGTGCCAGTCTTCAGACACTGCAGAAAACAGGGATGACATTTATGTGTACTTTTACTTTCACATGCTGTTTTTTTGGGGGATATATATCCTTTTGCAGATGTGATATAGCATTGCTGGTCAGGAAGTTTTTACTGATAACCTGCTTTGCCAGCGTGCCAGGCGCCATCTTGTGGCCACATTAATTATGACGGATATATCTAACCTCACATTACTCTGTCCGGGTTGCATCTTATACTATTTTGGTCAACATCAACATCTCATTAATTCCTATTATTTATATCATAGTGAGTCATGAGGCCTCCACAATAGCTCAACAATCACTGGAAAGAGACCTGGGTTTCGGGTGGTGGAAGGGTCAGACAGAAGAATAGAGTGGCATTTGATCTGAGTTGCCAGCAACATGTCAAGTGCAATGTTTTGACAGGCTTCACAGTGGGAGATGATCTTTTTGATTTATTTCTTTGTTCTCTTTCCTTTGAGCCACGAGTCAAAATGTTTTGAACCCAAACCATAGTCATGCTTATGTGATAGAGGACGTGTCCATGTAGTGGCAAGCCCAGTTATCTAAATGTTGGAAGACGAAGAACTTTGCAGTCTCCAACAAGCAAGAACACGCAGCGGAAGGAAAACACAAACACACACCTACATCTGTCCGAGTGTCCCCGCAGACAGAAAATAAGTGATGTGCTTAGGCATAATCGGAATTTGATGAAATTAAGCAATTTCTGAAACATCATTAAAAATTCAAATCGATGAGGATAAATGGGATGAAATTCCGCCAAAAGGGCGGGCTATCTGTTTGCGTTCATTAAAAGTCTAATAAAGTTTGCTGATGTGCCAGCGTGTGGCTAATATTTGTTTTAATTTCACTCGAGCTCTGAGTTAACACACGGCAATCAATATTTAATATTTTCAGTGAATATTTATAATGGCCCTGTGAGGGAGTAATTGGTGAGCAGCACAACAGCCCAGATTCTCTCAGCGTGCAGGAAAGGAAGGGCAAACACTTCCAACGTCTACATCGTTGTAGATGGAGCGATGTTCTGAGAGTTTACACTGGCGTCGATTCAAGATTCTGAATAAGTCGTGCCTGTGGTCAGACAGGAAGTCGTGCAGAGGAACGATGTGCAATTATTTATTGTTGAATTGCAGTGTTGATGCAACAAGTGGTGAAAGCCAGCACAGATTTTCTACAAAAAAATCTGCAGTTATACTTTTGTGCCCGTGTAAGAGTCATGCAATTGCTTTTAAAAGCATCAGTGACTGTGTGTTTCATTATTTTGTCTGCCCTGGAAACAGTCCAGCTGAAACTTCCTAATGTAATGGATTTCATGCAGGGAGAACTTTGGGTGATGAGCTGACTTTACAATTTCATTCTATGTGAAGCGGTCCTCTGAGTCCAAGGTTAAGTGAGGTGACGGGAAATGAAGTGAATATGGCGGTATTGTTTGGCTCCTTGAGATTTAGAGATGAGAAGCGGGGTGACTTTAACTGCCACGCTGAGAGCTGAACTGGGTTTTTTAGAATGCATTTGAAGAGCGCTTGATAATTTAACGTCACATTAAACTTCAAATTAAATGAATAAAAAGACTAAATCAACTGATCTTCACATTGGGTTTAACGAGGGGAAAAAAAATGTTGCCCCTCAGAAGACTGTTCGGATGCTTGTGGGCATGCTGATTCTGATGAGTTTTGAAATATGCTCACCATACACAGACGCTACAACCCTCTGACTTCGCATCTCATCATATAAGTGTACAAAAGTGTCCTGTCATTTTGCTTTTTTTCCTATGGGAACGAATGACAATTTATCTCAGTTGAATCAGCACATGACGCTTTTCAAACATGTTATGTTAACTTGTCTTATTGCGGATTCTTCATACACCCATCATTTTACAGGGATGCTTCTTCACTGTCTAAACAAAAGAATTAATGTACCAGGAGAAGGGATCTATTTTGGGGTAGTAATTAAGATGTGCTCAACATTATGACCAATGACACCAGAATAAAAAAAAATATTTTTTTGCTAATGAGGCACAGGGACAGACATGCACTTATCTACAAGAAATCACAATCGAATATTAGTTTGTCTATATAATCAGTAGCGATGCTCATTAATGCTTACCAGCGTGGACATTAGAAATCTCGGAGCACTTTTTCAACCACTGATGGTTGATCTGAGATTTCAAGGCCTGTGCTGAATGGTTTATAAACAGAGGCTTTAAGATTAAAGTCAGAAAAAATAAAGAAGAAATAGGCTCTCATGGTGGCCTGGGTTGCTCCAATTCCAATTGGGTGACACAATAAGGTGTGACATGTATCAACGTAGATTATCAAGCACAGGCTGGATTGAATAGATTTTTCTTTGTGTTTTTCTCTTTGCTTTAGGATCTTCCAAAGATGCCCCTCGGCCACTCTGTCTCCTTCAGTAGTCTGTGGCTAAAACTAGCCTTCGTATGCAGCCCAACAACTGCATCTTTAAGCCTACAGCAACCTTCCAATGTGTTCACAACGATGACACCTGTATGCGCGGTCACACCTGCTCACGAGTACACATAAGCATCTTCCACTAGCTTCTCGGTAGGATTTCGGGTCAATACCAGTGAACCGATCAGCTCCCACTAAACACAACCTCCCATGGTTGGATCAGTCAAACTTTTTGACTACTTTTTATTTCTACTGTTTAGGTCTCACAAGGGAGGGTCTTTTCAGGCTTAATAACTACAATATACAAACATTAGTGAAATATTTGTTTAAATTTGCCCAACACAATAATAATGGTCAGTAGATGAATTTGGCAAACTAATAAGACAGAGGAAACATAGATCAAGATCTCCATACAGTGTAAATGCTCCCTTCAAATGCCTGAAGAAAAACAAACAAAAACAAAAAAACGTGAATGCAGGTTTAATTGTCTTTGTGTCTCATTTGCCTTCAATTTTACATTGAGTTACACAAACATATACGGTACGAAAAAAAAAAAAACATTTTCATCCACAAATTATGAATGCATCCTATGCTCAATTAACCCTTATATTCAACAGGAAGGCTTTTTTTATTCTTCCCATCCTTGACATAACTAAATTAGTAAAAACAAATGCACTTCACGGGTAATATGCTGAAATACATATATTTGGTTTAATATGGGTTAATGACAAATTATAAAAGGAATAATGATGTTTAAAACGTTTTTTTTTTCTATTTGATACATATGCACATCAATAAAGATGACTTTTAGAGACATCATAATGGAGGGCATTGAGGAAAATGTTTAGGCGGCACACACTTTTTCCTCGCCATTTTTCCCCCACACTAGGCACAGATTGGAGCAGCAGGCAGACCTCACCATTGGGAAAATAGATTTTTAGTGCTGAAAGATCCCACTGAGGATTGATCCTCAGGGCATTGTCCTCACTGTCTCCAAGCAGAGAAACGAATGGCAGGTTAGCCACACCTCCAGGACCCTGGAATCCACTGGTCAAATAATGTTGACCACAGCGAGCTCCCGTGGAGAATCCGCCACAAGCTTATGGGATTACTGAATAAAGGCAGGCCGCGTATTCATGCTGCGCAGATATGGAAGCTAAGGTATAAATCATCAAGACCTTGGTTTCTTTAGAGCATTTGAAGGGAAGCTTTTAAATATGTCCTTGTTTTTTTTGCAGGTTCATACTGAAATTTTCCTTATGCAACATTCATTTTATTTCTTTTTCATACACCACTGATAGCCATGGGGGGAAAAAATGCAGAAGTTTGACACATTTAATATCCAAACCACAGAGGAAGGAGACACTAAGGGGAAGTTTTGCAAAATGAGGGGACATTTGTCAAACTTTTTAAGACTTTTGTACACATCTCTCCACATCTAATAATCAGTGGACGATCAGAACACATGGGGAATCCAAACATCATGAAGACAACTCAAATGACAAATATTTATGTATTTGTGCTTTTGAAGGGCAGATAGAACCATTTGAAGCAAGAAGAGCAGGCACAGGAGCATTTTTCACTAGCAGCTGCTCAGGTACAGTGTATTAGACAATGTGAAGAAGAGTGCTTGGCGACCCGTGTCCCCCACCTTTCAAATCCCATCTCTCTCAGTGAAATCAGGTGTCAAAGTTTGCAGAGGATATAGTGAAAACAAGCCAAACTCGATCACGGCTGGAGCTGTCACAGCTGTAGAGAGAGCCGATAAAATAACCTAATAAAGAGGAGAGAGCTGTCTTCAGCTTGGTGCTGCCATTGTGGACAGCAGGGCAGAGACATTTTACAATGGCATCCATGCATGACATTGTGAACAAGTAAACTTGAACATTTTAGAGTGCTACTGTAAATCTATGTGAGGTGTGTTGAACATTTGTGGTGGCAGTATAGGGAACGCTTCTAAAATATAAACTGAATGTTTTTTGAAATTGATAACATGAAATACTGAACTCTAAAACAAAGTTATCCTCCTTAT
>CAESWR010001992.1:334615-358338 GCA_903171835.1 Mullus surmuletus
CCCCCCCCCCCACCCCTCTCTCACGCTTCCTCTCTCTCACACACACACAAACAGACACACACACTCATCTGGGCACAGTTTCTGTCAGGGTGTTATTTATCTTGTAATTCAGATTTAGGATGAGTTGGCAGTCAGAGGGTTCTCTATTTCATAGTTGCCATGGTGGGTGGGACTGCGTCCATCCCTGCAATCCTACAGCACATAAGTCACATCTTAGATTGAAGCACGCAGTGCTGTTGCATCAGGCATCAGCAACAGTACCAGCAACATTTCCTTGCTGCTATCATTAAAGCATGGACAAAAACTTACAACTTTACATATCAAACCCTAATCAATGTGTATCACAAATACACCAAACAGTTTGTGTGGTTATTGTTAATCACGTGTAGTTCGAAATATTTAATTGAATGTCTAATGGAGTTTTCCAACCATTTAAATGTATGTATGTATGTATGTGTGTGTATGTGTGTGTGTGTGCGTGTGTGTGTGTGTATGTATGCATGTCCACAAATAATAATAAATTTGTTATTTGTTTGTTTTTCATTCGTGGAAGGGCTAGCTCAAATGTTATACTCTAGTTTGTACTGTCACTATTTAGGCCAGAAAGTCGGTATGAGTCCATTTAAAGCAATGTAGCTCCAACAAAAAAAGAAAAGGAAAAAACATGACAGAGAGAAATGAAACTGTGCTTTTTTCAAAGCACTGTTGTTGTGAAACATGCAATTGCTCCCACTGTCATCTAGCAGAAGAGGTACTATAGGGCCCGCTTCCAGTGCCTTTGGGATGCTGAGGAGACATCACTCCAAACTAAATGTGGCAGCTCAGATAGATGTTGATTTATAGTGCCCCTCTTGCCCTCTGCACCCCTATCTGTCTTCACAATCAGACTGCATTTGCAAAGTTTCTACTCAATATGAAGTGCCAACCACCCATTCATTCCTTTTTTTCCCCTCTAAAGAGTCAAGTACTTAGGCTTGATTGCAATGGTAATACATAGAAAAGTGGTGAACTTAATATTTCCCCTCTTGCAATTTCAATTCAATATTTCACCAATCAGAAATTGTATTTACCTTGTTGACTTCCCATCTTGATGTTACACATGGCCATGATGGTTTCATTTAAATTTCTATTTGTATTGCGCACACTGTGCCTTGGGGTCTAGCCTTTTTCCCGTACCATTTGACTCAGCAGTCGGTGAGCACTGGCTGTATCACCAAATGATGATTGGACGGTCATCAGCCCCTCCCACACACTTGTACAAGTGTGAAAACAAACACGGTGATGAAGCCGGATAGTTTTGTTGTAATGGTGCAGGCAGAGGTAATTAGATGGGTTGGACATCTCAGAGCATCTGAAACACGCTGCAAGGATTTATCGGTAGCTCTAGCTCGTCTGGAGTGTTGCGCGGTAATGTTGTTTGAAGTTGTTTAAAGGGCATGCTTGATGGAGCTGTGCTGATAGGATGCGTGTAAATGAAAACACTTCCCGTCTGGGTGACAATTATTTTATTACTGCTTGGGCCTGATCTGCTTTTTTTTTCCATTTCGAACACAAATACTGCAAACCCTTTTCTTGTGCCTCATGAGGCGCTGTCTATATGCTAAGCCCTAAAGTCATTGCCTTTGGGCTGTGTTCCATTGGACAGTTTTTTTTGGCATTTATTTTTTTTTCCAATTCAAACTAGCACAGAAATTATTTCAGACCCAATCCACTGACAGATGACCGTTTAAATTTACACCATTCAAAAACCGACTTCATCTGATCCAAAATAGCACATACACAGGCTATCTAAATAAGGAGCTAAAAATGTAGTGGAGCCCTGTACAGTCACATGTTTCCCCATATGGTTCTGGCACAGGTAGAGCAGCCCTCCTGTGCACCTGGATGTGTGCCTCACTAAAGCCTTCCTATATTTTTGCATTTTCTAATTTACTACCCACTCAAGAGAGATTTACATCAATCCCAGCACAATCTGCTAAAAGTTATTGCTCTTCTTTTTTCTGCCTGTGATGTGAGACTCCACTCAACAACAAATATATATGGAACATGCTGTGAAAAGATGCTGCTTGATGTTTATATTTGTGTTCAACACAAAAGGTGAGCTGTATAAAGCATTTTTCAACCTTAAAAGATCCTCAAACCTCGTTTTGTGCATTATCGAGTAGTGCCCGACCGATTTAATCGGCCGATTACAGCCCTTTTTAAAAAACTCGTCATCAGCCAGAATTTTGCCGATTATTATTCATAAAAGAGTGTGGACATTACATGGTGTCCAAGCGCCAGTTATTCAGTAGATGGAGCGCAGACTCTCCCCAGGAACGTCATCACACTGCAGAGTGAGAGCGGCTACTACGTTCAGATTGCCTTCGGATTAAAAACGACAGATGTTTGACCAAAATTGACTGATAAACTCCCCTTTATTTTTCACTGGCTGCTCCGTGTGTCCTGTAGGAGCTTCCTACACTTTGGTAAGTTTCACTTTGGTTAAAACTCCGCTGCTGCAGAAACAGCTGATCACTATTTTACAGTCGCCAAATATCCACTTCTAGAGACCCAAACTGGCGGTGACGCGCAGCAGGGTCTGAACCCCGCACCTGACCTACAGCCTAGTTACTGGGGAGCCTGTGTGCGTCCCCGTCAGCCAGCAGCAGTGCTGCTTTACAGCGGATCGGCCGGGTAAAGCCTGGTTTATACTTCTGTGTCGCCTTGACGCCGTAACAACGCGTAGCTCAGACGCGACGGTGTGTCCCACTATACTTCTGCGTCGGGCGCTGCGCATCACCATGAGTTGGAGACTCTAGAAGTGGATATGTGGTGACTGTGGAAGCTGCTAAACTGCTCGGGAAGCCTCGATTGGCAACACCTAAATATCAAAAGCTGCCATGGTAAATGTAAAGTTACCATGAAAGACTCCTTGTTTGACATCACGGCTTGTCCACTGCAGATATTTGAATTTAAAATACATATTGGTCATATTATCTAGTTCACACTCACATTCACACACTGATGGCGGAGGCTGCCATGCAAGGCGCCAACCTGCTGCAATTGCATGTACACAGGGAAGAAGATGGGAAACACAATTTTCCTACAATTTGCGTTTAAACGCGCACAATACTTGTTCCAACTTAATTGCTATTCATGTCACCAATTGACTGTCAACAGTCGTCCCTCCCAGCGAAAGCTACACAGAATCTATATTTACGACAGTGATTCTGTCAAGGGAGATTACAGAGGAATGTAATGTATTGCTATTTTTAGTGGAAACAAATAATTAATGGTGTCAATCTTGGTGTTCTGCAAGGTTTTAGATTAGCAGTTGTGGGAGTGCTGTGGTGCGTAATCTCACCTCTTCTGCCAAATGTGTCAGCATCAGCTCTCCCTTCACCACTTCACATCTATGCTCTGGCAGCCAAAGCCCTGGATGGTGGAATACTGAAGACAGATACCATTGAGGGTGTTTTATTAATGTGATGACAGATTTCTATTGTGCACATAATACTGTTTGGACCTTGTGTTCTTTTTTGATGAATCATATGTATTATTTTCAGTGAAAGTATGATATTTTAGTTATTACCGGACCTGGGGAGACAGAGCTTTCTCCATTGCCGCCCCTTCCCTCTGGAACTCCCTACCCAACCACATCCGTGATTGCACTGACCTCCCCAACTTCAAATCTCAGCTCAAAACCTACTTGTTCAGAATAGCCTTCAACCTGTGACCAATCTCTTTAATTGTGTTATATTGTGTTCTTTTATTTGTTTTAACCTATTCATTGTAAAGCGTCTTCGAGTTTTATGAAAAGTGCTCTATAAATACAATTTCTTCTTCTTCCTCTTCTTTTTCTTCTTCTTCTTATTATCCTGTATGTGAATTCATCAAAACTTGAACCCAAAATCTGTTTGCATGTTATACATATTATCTATATTCCCAGATTATCATTCGTTTGTAGTGTATGGCAGAGACTTTCAAGTCAAGTCTCAGAGGACTGCACCAATCGTACAGTAGCATCTGGAGAAATGTATTTCATTTTCATGTGGTTATATTTCTAAGATACTCTTTTCAAAAAGCTAACTGAAAGAAAAATATAAACGGATCATATGACTTATATATATATAAATATATAATATGTATAAATATATATATACATATATATATATATATATATGTACATATTGTTTATTTAATCATCTTTTGTAAGAACTGTCACATGGTCCATATATCAGCCCAATTCAAGATGAAATGATGAAATCTAATTTTCCCACCAACGGGGGATTTTGACATTTCTTCAAGAAATTAATATTCACAGATTGGAAATTAATTTCATTTCTGTGGGACCAAACTTAAGTTGTAATTGGATTTTTCATTCTTTTCACTTCTTATCTCAGTTATTTAAATTTATTTTCTACATTCAGTCTTTAGTTCTATGACTATCGGAGACAGACCAGCATTGTCAGCAGGTGCTCTGTGTTCACTGAATTGCCTCAAAGAAATCTCAGGCAGCTGTACTCCCAGCAGATTCAAAGACACACCACGGCAAAATTAAATGAGTCCTGCAAATACACACTGAATTCAGCAAACGCTCATTACAAGGTCTCTTTCTGGAATGAGCCAATGGAGAAAAAGAATAATACCTTGTTAGCAGAAGCAGTAAAAGTTGGAAGTGCTTTTCACTGCAGGCATAACGTATAGGCCAGATATTTTTTCCATTTTTAAAAGCATCACTTATCACAACAACATAAAATCTGTGCCGCATGACACAAAGTATATTTATCGTATGTTGGGCTAATTAACCACTACCAGCACGTGATACATGCCCTCCCCCCATTTTCATGAGTTTCTCCACGCTTCTGTGAAGGACTGTGGCCTGTGCATGCCCTCCCAGCAGGTGGGCATGTGTCCTGCCTCTGTTATCTCTGTAGTTATTCATGGCAGCAGGTGCTCTCTCTGACATTTGTGGGGCGGGTCTGAAGCCTTTGTCTTCTCAGCCCTGGGGGAACGCAGCGACCATGACTTCACCGCACCTGATCCCCTTTATGGCATATGTATTGGGCTATTACTCTCCCACGCACCCCTCGGTGTCACCACACCAGTGCAGGACAGCAATTATGTAAACCGGAGGCTGAGGCGATTTGCATGCAGAGAGGCGCAGGATCTCCTCCTGTATTTTCATATGAAAGAAACTATCTGGAACATAATTCAACATCAGAGTGCTAGATTAATGTAATTTCTGCTTTGATGTTTATGCTTGCCATTCCTTGGAGACAAACTGGGCGGTGGAAGAAAGGACTCATGAGACAAGAGCTATTTGATTTACCCCACCACTTAGCACAGCAATTCATGAATAGACTGCAACTGACATGGGAATTGTCCCACCTTTTTTTTCCCTTTTACTTTTAGATTCAGCTTTATCTTATATTGGAACATCTGAACCGGGTGTGTTTAACGTTAAAGTCATTGTACGTGTGTGTGTGTACGAGTGCCCCCACTTTATATTTTTTTGTATTTTGTTGGCTCTTATTTCCTGTTACTGTACAAACATCTAGAATGCATATTATGTTCACTTTATATGTCACGTCCAAAAGCAGTCTAATGCACATCTCTGTTTTGATGCATCTCTCACCTCACACAAGCATATGTACATGTTTTGATCGCAGCGCTGGTGAGTCATCTGACTGAGGAATACTGCGGTGATGTGAGAATGAATATAAAGTCTATGGTTGTGTGGAAGTAAATTTCAGTATATATTATTTTTTCATACAATACCCTTCAATGTAAATGACTGAAGGACGTCATATGGCAACTATACTCTTCTCACAATCCATAACTATTTCAAATGAAACTGACCACAAGCTCATTAAAACAATAATGACAATAATTAGTAATAAAACAGGGAGATTTCACATAAAGCGATCAGTTTGAACTGTGGTCATTGAAAATAGTGCAAGCTCACAGCATCAATTTTTTTTTAGTCCAGAAATCTCTGCCTCATGCAGTGTGACTTTTCCGTGTAGAGAAGACAGTATCCCTTTAAGAAAAAGTTGGTCCACGATATTTTTGGCTCTACTGTGCCAGTGGGGGCTGCTAAACTCCAAGTCGTAAAATAAATGCTACTGCCGTTTGTGTAACCAGTGAGAGATACTGCGCATTCTCTATAATGTTTACAGAGCTCCGTGTGCTCTTCCTCAGATGTGTCACTCGGCTCCTCATATTAAACCCACAGTAACTACCACCAGCAGCTGATCAGTTACAAGTCATGCATGCATGCTGATTTATCAAGTGGATATAACTGTGTGTACAGAAGTGTTGTGTAGCTGCAGTTTACCCACAGAAAGCTCCTTGAAGTTTGGGCAACGTAGCATGGGCTGGTATATTGATGTCACTTTATATTGTCATCGATACCGCAAGCAGTCACTTATTTAATCAAGAACTGCTTTGGTCAGTGAACATAATCCGTACAACATTTTACCATTCAAGGTCTTGCCAGTCAAGGTTAGTTCAAACCATAAAAACAAACTAAGTCTTCACCCTCTACCATTCGCTGTGGTCTTGAGTCAGTCGTGTGCAATCTAGAGTTGATTTAATATGAAGCATGTTTTGCGGTATTGATGAAAGCGACAAAGAAGGATGTTTGCACTTTGTCGCTATCATCTATTTTGCTATTTGTTTAGAGCCTGGACACACATTGGATGACGTACACGCACCACTCTACCCAATGTTTTACAATATTACCACCTTATGACATCACCAATGGATTTTTTGAGTTTAATTTTTGATACTTATATTCAGTTTGAAACTGGTGCTGCAATATGAGATTGTTTCTATCCTCTAAACTGCAATGCTGCCAAAAACACGATTACGATGTTTCCAATGAAAGAATTTTCACCACCCAAATTATGCACGCTAGACAGAAAAGGGGACACTCTGAAGATTTCATCTGACCACGACAAAGAAACTTCCAACTTGTACTTCTTATCTGCTCTATGCCACATTCCATTGCTCTTTTTCCTTCCTGTATCCCTCTTCCCTTGGTCTAAGGTCTCAGCATTCTCCCTCCCTCAGTCCCATCCTAACCCTCCATACCCTATCCCTCCATCCATGCCAGCTCCTCTGACATCCTGCATTACTCTAACTGCAATGGGCACTGCCGTTGGACCGTTTCCCAGCGCCGGACGTCCTCCAAGGGGAGAGTCAGTGTGTCACAGCAGATTAATGCCTTGCTCGCTGACTGATCGACTCCCGCTGGTCTGGAACCTGAGTGTACTGTGGCATGGCCCAGATAGGGAGGTGATGCTATCCCAGCTCATTGCCACTCAGGTGGTCTGGCCCAGCAAACTGTGATCCATACATTTAATCTTCCAGCAGTGTCACAATGCAGCGGCGAGATGCTGCTCGGGAAGAGTCTTTGACAGGTCCGAGAGGGATGGAGAGAAGTGAGGAGGAGGTAATCAAGCTAAGTGGCTGTTTATGAAGAAAGAAAATGGTGAGGTCACTACTTGTGTGATCGAACTGCAAATGGAACATAGACTTTTTGTCTTTAGTATGTGTGCATAAAGTGAATCTTTGAGGAGAGACCATACCTTTAAGCTCTGTCCTATTTTTATGTGCACACGGCTCTAGCAGTGCGGGGAATATAGAATTGCACCATGGTGCTGGTGGAGTGATAGGGATAAGAAACACTGATTCATAAAGTAGATATATGATTTAGATATATGATTTACAACTCTGCATCATTAATGCAATAATATAACGATATCAAGCTGTCCATCTCATTCTGTCTTTGCATAATAGATATTGAAATACAGAAAATGAACAGCTGTAAATCAGTTGTGAAATTACTATCTCAACACGGCTGTTTCTTCAAGCCCTCAAATGAACGTGAAAGAGAGGTGACATGGAAAACATGAAATATCTCAAATCTGGAAAGCCGGTGCGATAATAAAATAATAGGGGGTCATCTATAATCGTCCCACACCTCAACATGATGATGTCTTTTCAAACTCAATTACACATTAGCAGGACAATTTCTGCCTATATCTATCACACTTCATCAACCAGGGCTTGGCTGCAAACTCTATCTTCCTCATTAGCAATCACTCCATCACTCACTAATAATGGCCTATGAATACTGTCTCAATGACCAAAGTTACAGCAGGAGAGAATGAAATATTAACTTGTGATATTAACCCGAGGTCATGATTCAACATTGCGGAATTAAATCAGATTTTGTCAAATATCACCATAAATCAAATATGAAGGATCCCTTAAAACAGTCAAAGCAGAAAAATAAAATTGAAAACATGACCTTTTAAACCATCTCTGCACATTGAACTCAAGGGCAATTAATACTACACAGCTGAGAATTAGCACAGAGACAAAGAATAACAGTATAAAATATAGATTTAACAATGGGACACACAGGGCGGTACAGCGTCGGCAAAGAAAAAGAGGAAACAAGCACGACCTGAGGCAGGCACCTGGGTTTGTCTGCTGCACCATTACCATAAATGGATGCTGACTGCCTGCAGTCAAGACCAATACACTATCTATAAGGGCTCATTTCTCTCAAATTTACTTTGCTGCCGGTGTGACGGACGGTCGCTGGTCTTAGCGGCCTAAATCAGTTCACTTTCACATACCTCTTCAGGCATGCCTGCCATAGCCAGAGGTGCATGCAATGAGTGTCACATCCCTACCCCCTCTTGTCCTCTCCCATTACCCTCACACACGCCACGGCAAATGGCTGACTTGAGGTTACAGGCAATGGTCTGCTGTTTTATATTCGTGTCAGGATGGCAGCGTATTGGGACCATTCGAGCAACACAGCCACCACGCGAGAAACATATCGTCAGGCTCGTGTAATGACAATTAAAAGGCGGGGAAAATTATGTCTCCCTCAACCTCTCAGAAACACACACACACACACACACACACACATCTGCCAAGAATGCACTTAAGCTAGACTGGTGTGTTGAATTCTGATACTTCTTGATTACTGCTTTGCATAAGTATTGCGTTTTGTTCTAAAGGGGCCACAACCAATGTCAAACAGACACTTAAGAATTATCAGCCATTACCACCTTTCCTCAAGTATCTCTGTTTCGTTGTGCCACCAATCTGTCGTCATATTTTAGTGCAACTTAATCTATGCCCAGGATTTATTTTATGATATACAGTAAACTGTGGCACTACATTTCTTTGACTAAGTCATTATCTCTCTGACAAAGTACATATATTTTCTAGCAGAGCAGTCTGATGCTCAATAATGCAAATGAGTTATTTAATCTAAGTCTCCCTTAACCTGGTAATTAAACTAATGATTTATAGTTGTATGACAGACAATAAAACTTTCTATGTAAAAGCATCTGATTGGTTGGATGCAACACGAATCTTCAATATTTTATAGCAAACAGATGAAACTCCAGGATCGAGTCTGGAGCTCCAGTGTAAAAGTTTGAAGGTGAATTCCATAACAAAAACAACAAACACACACTTGTACATGCTGTACACATGCTGCACACACACGCCTACCAGCAACCACATCACAGACATCCCAAAGAGGGAGTTGCCTACCATTTGAGCTCACCTTGTACTCCATTACGAGGTCGAGGCCCTGCACCTGCTTCTCCAGGTGTGAAGGAAGACCCCGACGATGCTCCCTTAATGACTTGACAGAAGGAGAGGGCACTGCATGCAGCTGCATACTTCACTGTCATCCATCTTCATATATGTCGGGATCTATAACGTATGCTTGCTATCAGGCTTCACCATGTTAAAGGTGCGTAATCAACAAAAAAGCAGTTTGACCACTAAAGATGACTAATGCCTTCTGTCCATATGGTTCGAGCTCCACAGAGGAGTGATTTTAATATTAATAATTAGAAAAGAATCAGTCTGTCAATGGTGTAAGAAAATATGCTCCATGTACAGCTTATTTAAAATCTCTGTAACTATTTGCAGTATGCAAGGGTTATCACTGCAGCAGAGTAATTGATGAAGGTTCTGTACCTGACTATGGTAAACAACATAATCACCAGCCAGTTTTATGCAGATAAGCTCATAAAAATGTTGTGTACAAGCCCATCAGGATTTAGCACTAGTGCTACAGGTGTGCTAGAAACAGATCATACATTTTTCAACAAGGTGATAAATCAAGCTGTTAATCAAAAAGCTTTGGGTGGGAACCCAGAGCAAATGATTCTGAGGTAAAGTCAATCCTCATGGGTCTTCTCAGGTGAAGACACACAGCCATTATGTGACCACAGAAGTGGATGCAGACGTGATGTAACAACAGAAACGTTGCCGTTACCCGCAGACTGTTTTGATGTTTTTTCCATGGGTGATTCCACTGCACCGTAGGAACAGTTCAGCATATGCTCCGTCTGCCCTTCATCATCCGTCTGTCTCTGCCAAATACTCTCTGACCTCTGTGTCCTTTCTGTTTGACTTATCAGTGAACAAAATTTGCTCCAGGCCTATGAGGCACCACGACTCTTCTAAAAAGGCAAAGCTATACTAATCCTGAGCAGAAAATCAATTCATGAATTAATTGTTGAGTCTCGCTGATGATCAATCTTTCACCATTACCACAGAAGACTGTAGGCAGCGTATCTCCACATATGTGCGCATATCTGCCAGGAGCAAACTATGCCTCAGGCATGTGTCGACATGACTGAAAGTATGCATGATCTCATTTGCAAATGTTTTTTGTTGCCAAGTTACCAAAACATGACATCTTAATTTCTGTGAATGATGTCTATTACTGATTAGGATGAGCATTGAAAGACACTCACCTGACATCCCTCCACATTCTTCATTTTTAAACATTGACCCTTTGACATTAGACCGTGAATAACTGAGATTGACACTGCTGATTTGAATCTTTTATTTTGTGAGACAGACCAGCTCTACTGTGTTCCAAAAGCTGAGTTATTTTTTGAATGAGGCTGCCTTGAGCGCTGTAGATTGAGGCCATCTGTGCGCTGATGATGTTTAGCACCATCAAGTCTGAAATTAAAAGGGATTTCTACGGAAGATTGATGCTGCCAACACAAAAGCTCTGTGTCCATGGGGGGACACTTCGATCTATATCTGATACAAATGAATACAGCGTTCGCCTATGTGTGCGCAGCACGTTTTCATTCCACAGCGTTAGGCAATGAAACAGTGCAGTTGTCAACCTTTGGCGAAAAGACTTGGCAGAAATCCTGAATCTGTTGCGGTTTGTTAGCTCTCGTTGCTTTGAGCATCACATACTGATGCAGTTTGCTTTACATTGGAGTGAGTTGACAGCTCGCTGCATCTCATATACAAAACAACACCCAGTGCAGTGGCGCCAGATGCCGAGGGCTGTGGCAAAGAGTTATTTCATGAGCTTTACGGAGCTTAACATATTAAATAAAAATATCAAAATTGTATAGGTTTCTGTATAAGACTATCAAACGGGTCAGGTTTGCAGCCATACTGTGAGAGTGGCTGCACACCAATACAAAGAAACTTCTGCTCAAAAACATCGGCTGCGTCGCACAAGCATGCAATTTTGAGCTCAGGAGCTCGCCTTGTCAGACACAACTGAGACAGTGCCAAATTTACAATGAAAAAGATGGGTCAACACGCACAGGGACCTGTTTCATGTAAATGTGACACACAGCAAAACTCAGGATTTTCCCTTGCATGTAAAACAAACAGTTTTTAAATTAAACTTTTTCTCTGGTTTCTGGTGTCTTTGATTTGAGGAATATGATGATCAAGGTGTGTATTTTGAGGGTTTGGTTGAAGAAGGTGCCAGGCCCTTCAATTTCCTACGTAAAGAAAGCCATTCATTTTGTCTGCGTGACTTCATTGTATTATAAGAGAAAGGAAGACCATTCCCTTATCTGTTTCCTTTGTTACACTGCAAAAAAAACATTAACATTATTTTTTTGTTTATCAGAATTTGGCTTGAATAATGTATTCTTCAGTTTATTTAAGTTATGTTCCCACTTATTTTGGCTCTTGCCACAGAACAGAAGCATTGATTTTGTAGTACAAAGAAACACCCCACCCCTCCCTGGCTTCATCTGTCATTCACATGTGAAGTTTGAACTGCACTCGCACCTAATCTTCCCCTTCCTCTGCTCTGACCATCAACCCTCCTCTCTCTGTATCACCGCTCACTTGTCTACTTCTTTGACCCTCACGGTCTCCTCGCAGTGCTCATTTTTCTGTTTGTACCTTGACCTGTTTGCTTCAGTCCAAGCTCATCTCTGGCGACAGCACCCGATTGACATTAATGACACTACAGAATAGAAAGGTTAATTAAGAGCAACTGTTCCCTGCACATACCTCGGCACCATCTGCTCCGCAGCTCCGCAGCTCCTGCTGAACGGACACAGACACAGACACAGAACTGACACTGCAATGAGACAAACGCTGCAGTGTATTTATTATTGAATCTATAGACCTTCCAAATTACTGAGTATATACTTCTGCACAACACACAATGCCATCCAAAGATGCAAAGATGTGGTGATTTTTATGGTAACCAATCAAAGCTGATTATTTTAGTGACTTTTCAATCATCAAATTTGCTGTCTTGTGTTACAGTGTCTCTCTATCATCTTGAAATCATCTATTTTGAAAACAAGCCTATATGTCAGTTACTAAACCAGACTGTGACCTTACAGTTACATTTTGAATGATTACATGATGTGATTCATTAGTAGGAACTGATAACATCTTTTTTCATTTACCCTGTATACCGGTGAAACATCAGCCCTATGGTGTTGCAGGAATCTGCATATAACTGATAACCTTGAGGAAAGACACAGGAGAAACCATTAACTTTAATAAAAATCTCAGAGGGATCTGAGGTTCATCTCTTTGAAAAATAAAGTGATTCGCTGATTGTGTCGGAAGAAATCTTTTCCAATTTTGAAAAATCTATTTATTTCTTAAGGGGGATGACAATTTCCCAGCTCAAAAGATAATTTTTTTCAAATGGTCAGTATTGTGTTATTTGTGACAATGAAAGAGAGCGACCAGAGAAAAGTGGGATGTGGGTAAATATCTGGTGATGCTCCTTCTTGACTATGTAGATATCAGGTTACTTAAGCATGCTACGGGGTCCAAAATCTCAGCAGGCATAGGAGAAACTAAGATTGCAGTAAAACACATAAACAAAGTGATGACAAACATCTAAATATGGAGACTGGAGGGGATTTCGAAACCTCTTTATCTTCGCTTTCATTTTCTCTCTGTCTTTATCTCCATTGGGATTCTCGGCTTTGATCTTTGAACCTGTAAAATTCACACGCACAGGCGCTCTTGACAGTAGGAGAGGAGGCAAGTGTTGTGCAAAGGCAAAGTGAGGGGGTGAGTGGAGGATTAGATATGCAGAACATGGACGTCAAGGGCAGAAGAGGCAGATACAGCTAGAGGCAGCCTATGTGGATATGGGTAGCTTTGGAACTGCTGCTAAACTAAACAACGCTGCAAATCATCAGATGAAGCACTTGCAAATGCACTGGGAACAATTCTAGCCCATGCAGCTGTGCAGAATTTATACAATATGGCTTTGTTGTTGTTGTTGTTATCGGATAGCCTGGATTCAGACATAAAGAAATCACTTTGATAAGTAAAGAACAATATTCACTAAATTAGAGGACCACATTGCACCATGCTTGTATTATTAACATTTGTGATTGATATAGCTTTACCTTGAGATCGCATTGTGGCACTACAGGCAAAGTTAATCTGATAAAAAAAAAAACAGAGACAGTCTCCTCTGTCAGATTTGCATATCATCAAAATCCATTCATTATCCAGTGTAAAATACCAATATAACATCATTTTTTTTAAATTTTACACCCCATCCTTACATTCCGTTTGTGAAAGTCAGTTCAATAGTTTTTTTTGCCTCACCCCATTAACAAGCAAGCCAGGAAATAAATAAACCCGCAGACGTAACAGGAAATACCTCCTTGACTGACAGGTTTTTATAATAATATAAGGTTAAACAGTCATTTATTTTAGTGTGCTACTGGGAGCAGATTTCCTGCTGGCTTAATTTGTGTTGTTAAATCTTGATAACCCTTCATCCATCATTTAACATCTGTTACATAATTTACTGTTCACTAAATTGTTAAGAGTATTTACGGAAATATATCAAGTGATGAAATGCCCACTGGTAGAAAGATTGCAGTGCTATTTCTCCAGTGGTGCTGCAGTCACATACAGGACGAACAGCGTGGCAGGGATGAGATTGGCCACAGCTGAGCATTCGTTCAAAAGCTTTTCCGCACAGAAGGATGGCAAAATAAGTCAACTGTGTTTCACTTCAGCTGGTGATTCCCTGCTTGGCAAAAACGACTGGACCCTGTTCACTTGCTGCACTTAAATTAATGGATGGAATCAAGCAAAATGTAATGTCTATTATCTAAATTCCCTGGGTAAAAGTGATAAAAGTCTGAAAAAGTCACACCCCAACATGGATCTACCTTCACAAAAACAAGCAAAGTCTATATCCGCCCCAAGTAGGATGTGTCTTCAATAAAAGTCTCTTTCAAATGACACATTTTGTCAATTCAGTCAGCTGGCTTTTGGCAGTAACTGAGGCATACAGTACAACCGGAAAATCCATTGAGCATGGGGTGGCAGAGAATGCCGGAATGATCACCACTGGGAAGCATCATCGCATGCTTATTCTGCCATGCCTTCACATTGTTTCTTATCCTTTCTTTCTTATTGCTAGAGGATTAAGTGGTGCCTTATACCCCATGCCAAGGCCTTTCTCCAAACAAACCATTCACAAACAGAAAAAGCAATCAGGCAAATGCTGTTAGCATACAAAGAGAACTGAATATGCGACTGTAGACGGTGAAAAGACGTTTTAAGGCTCACTGTGCTTGTTAGAGCAAACCCGGGCATGAATATTCATTTACCCATTTTTTCCTACTGTGTTTTATTCATTTCTTACATTATGCTTGTGTTTAGCAAACACAATAGGGGGAAAATAACTCTGCACAAAAACTGTCTGTCTCTGTCTGTCCCTTTCAGTTTTGCACAGTCAAGGTATCCATTGCTAATAATATTAGCTACCTTTCATCGATGGAAAACAGCAGAGCAGCGTGGTTAAATGCACTCACTGCACCAAATCTTCCAACACTCAAGACTGAAAGTCAACCACTTCCTCAGCTGCACTGACTTTACTATCTCTGAGTAGCATTCGTTGAATAAGGATGTTTTTTGGATGTTTATTAGTGTACTCAATTAAGCTTTTTTTTAAAGCACTGGCTTCAGACTTCTTATTTCAGCGTTGCTCCCCTTTGACCTCAAAATGATATCATCATGGCAAAAACCATTCAGCAGCTGACATATGCTATGAAAGAGGTGCCGTTTCTTAAATGTGTCCGTTTGCAACGTATAAATGCACAGCACGTATCTGTTCCACTCACAAAGCCACCGGCTGGGAGTTGTGCATTGAGTTGATTGTTGCTAAGCGCAATGGTCATTACATGGTCAAACCTCCCATCAGATAAAAAGCTCAGCCGTAGTTGTCAGATCCATTAACATTCCATCCTTGGCGCTCTCTCCAAGTGTCACATTAGCTTTTATTCACTGTCTTACCATGATTAACCTAAAGTGAGTTTTCGTGAAATGTATTTGTCTGCTAGTCCAAATGACAATCCATTAATGCAGTGGTTACACAATTTGCCACCTAAAGTAAGTAAAGTGCTGATTTTCGAGAGGACATAATAACACGCTCACACTTTCGATAAAGGGAATAAAAAATATCAAAAACATGAAATTGACACCATCCTCATTTTAATGCCATGCTTAATAGTTGCGACTTCAAGGAAATCCAGAGTATGTTGAATTGATCTATCTAATGTATCTGTCCTCACTGAATAAAAGACACAGTCATCTCAGTCGCATTTCAGATTCTGCATGTGTTTGTACTTGGCTATAATAGTCTGAAATTGACAAGCCAAATCTCTACTTTTGTGCCCCGGGGCCAACCCAGTGGAGGTGTAAACGTTGGCACCGTCCCACTTTCATTTGTGGAAGTCCTCTTTGTTTGTTTGTTGTCTGCGGCTCCTGCGTCTGCTTTGAGATGTCAAGCAATTTTAGCTAGAAAGTGCACCTGCATCCCCACCTTCTCAGGCCATCTCATCTCACAAATGAAGGGAAGAGAGCAATTTTTCCTCTTGACTTTTATAAGGCACACACACATAGATTTCTCAAGAAAAAAAAAACAAAAAACCATAAACCCTTTATATGCTGAGTTTTGCATATTCCAACTGCCAGTACTTATTTAAGAGGGCATCATTCCCTGTAATTATGTAACATCAGTGTTTGAGAGTAAGAGCTGAGTCTTACAATAAAAAGGAATAAAAAAATACAGTTTGTTGGATGAGATTGCTCCCATTCAGCTGATCACCTCATGCCATCTTGCAGCAGCAAGTGTAACATGAGGGTTTCCTCTACAACCTCTAATTTGGAGGATGCACTCCACGCAATTATGCAGAGGTCAACCAGCACGGGTAACTTCATTAATTAGTCAAAAATTCTGACACAGCGCAGAGGTTTAATAACATGGGTACACACACAACCACCTTATTTTCTGCCAATCAAACACCATTACACACATTTCAAATGCAAACAGTGAATCATCAAGTATGTGAGGATATGCCCTAAGCTCTGTCAGTAGCTTTAAAGCTCTGTTTTCTTCGCTGCATTCTAAATACTGGAGCTCTTGTGTCAAATCAAAGCTAATATTTTCTGCCTTATTAGCAGAATTAATACAGAGAGCTGTCAGTTTTCTGAATCACAAAATGTAATCAAACTTTGCAGTTGACTGTGGGCTGTTCAAACATGATGAAATATGATCCAATTAAAAGCAATAGTGAACGAAAAAAAGTTTACCAAAACCTTTAGAAGTGATTCATTTTCTTCTCAATACTACAGTATGCCATAGATGGGTGGGTGAGAATAACTCTGTCCCTTAATGCATGGCAACCTTATTCTACCGTTTACAATGATAACTATGCGGTTGAGGTCAATGTGAAATTTTGTAAGCATCCGTAACCTTGAATGTAAATACTGGACATTTTGTGGAACCTGACACATGGTCAGATGGCGTTATGAAAAGGCATCTCAAAAACAGTTTAAAACAACCATGGCAAATTATAGCAATGTCCTGCGATGGAATCACTTGCCAGGAGGTTGAGCACACACAAATAAGGAGACAGCCTCATTAGTGCAAGTGTAACTAAACAGAGAAAAATGATGCAGACAGATGCAGCCCAAGAGGAGATCAGGCCTCTGTGTCAGGCGTATGTCTTTCTTGGCAAGCCAAATCTTGGTATGTTAGCTTCAGTATTTGCTTGTCCTTAAAGCAGTTAGACATCTTTCAATCATGCATGCCATGTTTACAAACTTCTACATACATGTGTAGTTGATTGAATCCTCAATCCTGACACCTTTGAATCCTCTGGAGTCTCCTCACAAATGCTATTTTAATTTCCCTTCTTACAGCGCCAATATAAGGAACAGGGATGGAGAAGCACGACAGCTGCTCTGTTGGCTGTAGAAATAAGTTTAGATTTTTTTTTTTTCTTACAAAATGTGAGGCTAAAGACACAGCTAATTGTGCTGATGGAAGTGTTGTATGTGGAGAAATATTAATGTTGGTCAGTTTTATGTTGCTATTCCACACTCATCATTTATTCTGTACTTTATTTTGCTTTTACTGGATTAATTTGTTTGACAAACCATTAATAATATTTCCACAAAATTTCATTGAGTTGTAAAAATGTGTTTTTTCTAGATGTGATTGGGGAGCCCTCCTCAAAGAACATTTCACTTCGCTTTGGAGGGGGAAAAAAAGCCATATTGGATATTCAAATTTATCATCATCACAAGTGCGGTTTCCTCTTCTGCGGTGGGTGTTTCTCATGTCACTGATGGTATAATATCAAAAGTCAGCTTAAACACTGCAGGTGTGCTATAATACTCAACAGATCTTCAGCGTCTTAAACCAGGATTAGAAGTTGTGTTGATTAAGTAAGCTTTCGGTAATTCAACGGATAATATTCTGCAGATGTCCCTTCTTACTTCACATGAATAGAAGTTGAGTGACTTACGGAATATTGCAAATGCTGTCACAGTTCGGTCTCCTGTGAACTGTCCAAGAGAGCCAATCAAATCAAGTGTGTGCATGCAGCAGAATGTCTTTGAGACTCAGCATCTGGATACATCGGGGAAATGCCTGTATAGGCCTGTATTTCTGTGTCAAAGAAACTTTTTTTCTTAGTGTAAAGGAAAAACCCATCACTCCGCTTTTTAAGACATTGAGTCTAAATTTGGAAATAACATTTCTCTGGCAGGATCCTTTCAAGAGTCATGGCAGGTGTTAAAATGGAAAGTAAAGTTAAATGTAGCCTCATCCTCCACTTTCACCTTGTTTCTGCCTTTTTGTAAGCATCTGTCAATTCAGATCTGGGTTTTAAGAGATATTCATTTTTTCCAGCAATTAAAAATTAAATGTTGTAATGATGAACATCTTCTTCAGAATGATAGTGTTTGAAAATGGTTTTCTGTTGGTCTTAGGGTCTGTGCTGAAGAGGACAGTTTTTGCAGAGGGCAATACAGGGCTGAGACATCCCATAAAGGGGATTTCCTTTTTTTCAGGTGGGGGTGTATTATGATATTATAGTATTATATTATAGTATCATTATAAGTTCCTTGTAACACCTAAGTATGATATCTACAAGCTCTCTGTTCTTCTCCAGTTTGCTGTGGAACCACTTTGACGATTCTGCAACATAAAGAAAAAAATAGTTTTTTTTTTTTAATCGCCGTTATATTTGGCACTAACTAAACGTGCCTCCGTCAGCGGCACACAAAGAATTCTGGTGATTCTGAGGCTCAAGAGTGTACATAAATACACACTCTTGAAACGGCCGGAAGAAGGGTGGCTTTTCGGCCGCATCTGGAGAGTCCTCCCGATTCGCCAGTGAAATGGGACAGCACTTTGCGCCGCTTTATGACGTCACGCACTCCGGGAGTGCACTCCCAGAGTGCCAGACCCTGCATTAGGACACAGCTTGTGTGTATGCTAGCGCTCCCCCNNCAATGACACAAAGAGACTGGATGACTGACAGGAGGGTTCACTCCATTCATTCTGCTTTGGAAGCAACACGCCCTGGTGCTGAGACCAATGCACAGAGTGAACCCTCTTGACATCCAGCCTGTATGGTACGCATGCACATGGCCGGCAACATTATGGGGTTCGTTGTCATTTATCTTGCGATTGATTTAATTGACTTATCTTGCCTAATTTGAATCACTGAGAATTTTTTGTATCTGTTGCGTAATTAAACGGCTGTATCGGTTTGAGATGGGACCTCTTGTAGACAGCTAAACCCCCGCTCCAAAACGGGCCCCTGTCCATTTCAATGTGTCGCCTCCATCCGTCTTCTGCTGCTACTTCAAAGTAGAGGAGGCTATCCTTTTAAGAATATCTCTTCTGAAGGTCTTAAAGTCAAGGAACCACCTTCAGTTGTTATGTTTTTGGTTATGCCCTGAAAACACTCCTGACATTCGATATATCTCCACAATGTTAAGGACACGATCAAAACTGTCTTATAACTCTTGGTTTTGTGTGTTAATCATGTCTTTGGTGGGGGTGGCCATTTTTGACATTGCTTATAGCCACATTGTGCTAAATCTATCTCTTCCAGTTTCCAAGAGAAATTGGAGCTCCATAAGAGCATCTCACATTATTATGTTATATTGCTACGTCTCTGGCATTGTGAGATAAAAGTAAGTGTGTAAAGCAGTGAGGGTGCATACAATCAACCTGATCTTTTCAATTACCTCTATTAGAATAAGATAGCAAAGCAACATGCTTTGAAAAAAGTATGCCAAACAGCTCAAAACATACCATAAACACACATCTTGAGGTAGCGTGGCTGAAAACAATGAGGAGTGAAGCTTCCCAGAAATTTCCTGCTCATTCAAACAAATATGGAGGAATATTTACACTTGAATGTGCAACTACTGAACACAGTGGATTACCTGTTTTAAGAAGTTGATTATCCATCATAATTGTGTTATACTGGAAATGCAACACAACAGTGATGCTGTTTTGAGTATAGAGAATAATGTTAGATTTGCATGGAAACTGTGAGTCTGATGTGTTTATAATTTGTATTTGTATCCACCCATTTGTAAAGCGAGCAAGAGGTTTTGGAAATATACTCTTCCCAGTTCCTCTATGATGATTGGCTTTTCTGATATGGTTGTTTTTGCTCCAGATGTTGGGAATACAGAACTCAGAGGAGCATTTGCTTTTAGGCCCGGGCTTATTTTTGATTTGTACCTAACAGAACGGTCATCTGCTTAGGAAGCAACATCTGCCACAACCCACATCTCAATGAGGTGACAGGTGCCTGTTTTTATTTTGATAGTCAAGGCCAAGCTTTAACTCTGTTTATTATAACAGTAAACATGCTTTATACACTGGTTTTGTTGAGGAGAGGGGCCAAATTGCTGGTTCAATGTCAGCTGTTATTGGAAGCTATGCAGTGGTGGAAGGCTGCACTCTCTGTATTGCTGTTCTGTTTATGGATTTAGTAATTAGCACTGCTGCTGTCTGGTACTGTCTGGCTAAACTGATAATATACTTCCCCTTTTGTGATTTATGTATAATATTTTTTGCTTTTGAACCCTCGATTCATGCTTGTGAGGATTCCATTTGTGTCCATGTGATTCTAAACCAACAAATGTCCATACGCATTCACTGTATTATAGTGCACTCCCAAAGAGACTCGACAAAACATCTGTTATTTAGATAGACTCTGACCTCTGTGCCTCTCAAGCCCAAGCACACCACCAAAGCACATCCATCCATGCAGCCTCCCCAGTTGTTAATCTCAGCACAGAAGATGGAGGTTATCATCACATGCCATTTAAAAGGACGGACCCACTGGCAAATCCCTACCGAGGGCTTTGTTTCACCATGTGCACTCTGCACTTGTAGGACACAATATGTGATTAATACACCGTCATGCTGTCGCAGTGTGACATTCTTGACGGCAGCCCAGCCAGAGTCCTCGGGGCATCTGTTATGTCTCAAAAACATCAGGAAAGAAAATGGCTTTGTTTTGTCACTAAATGAATGAAAACTAGTGAGACCACCTCAAACGCAATAGTCATATACGGTATGTATTAGACTTAACCGACACATGCTTTCTGGTTTTAATGAATAATATTTATATTTGATTTGCGTTCACAAATCCAAACTTTCTCAAAAGTGATCACTCAAAATGAGACTTTTTCAGGGTAATTTATCTAGATTCCAATATGGTCAAAATTTGCAGTATTTAAGTCTTAATGGTATTAATCTGAGTCTACTGGCAGTAACACGATGGATTCTGTGCGGTGCCAAAAGAACCATTCTCCTCTGACCTGAATTCTCCAGCTCTTACAGCAGCGGCGTTAGTGGGACACATTAGCATTTCCGCCGTTTCTTTGAACCCCTGATGTAATTAATTTAGAAAATGGGTGGGATGATCTATAGACCACTTAAGGGATAATGTATGTGTCCTACTAATAAGTAATTAGCACAAGATGAAAATAAATAAACATTTGTTTTACCTACAGATGACTCCTAACAATAGTTAGGAGTCATTCTTCCATACTACAAAATATAGGCAATATTAAAATAGATTTCCCCGTGAAGTCGTGATTTGAAGGTCACATTTTTCAAAAAGCACGCTCTGCGTGTGTGTGTGTGTGCCCTTGATTGACATCGGCGACTCTGACTTAATTGAACACAAAATTAATCAAAAATAGATTGCACGGCATTAAAATTGAACAAAATGTCCATTACTAAGTTGATCTGAAAAGGAGAATTGATTGACTGAATTAAAGAGTTGCTGGTGCAGGTGTTCCTTGCACCCGTTTGTGGTGTCACAAGGTTATCGTGTTGCAGATTTTGAAATGATTTGCAGCTTAAACCTTCAACCATACAATATCTGGCTCTGACTTGTGTGGCTCTAGGTCAGTCTCAGGACTTGGATATCAAGCTACAAAAGGGAAGTGAATTTTCACTTTGTGTTACTCTTACTCCAAACAGCTACAACAAAGCACTGTTATCTGGCCTCAGATCACAACAGAGGGCTGAGCAACTTGCATCACCTTTGCAGTAACTGTGTCTGGATGACTGATGTGCCCATCATTTTTAAATCAGGCATGCCAAAACAACACAATTCCGGGGTTTTGTGACAACTTGGATAGGTCAGATACAATACATTGGTCCTGCATTTCCAATTTCATCTCAATTTTATGTTGGTCAATGTCGGTAGTGTATCTAATTACACTGCTTGAAAATGTGCTTTTTGCTTTCTGTGAGTAGACAAAAAAGATCTGCAATGGTCTGCGGTGCCACAGGTGAGAAACAACCATATATAAAGATGATATTGTCCTCTACTGAAGAATATCTCATACTACAGGGAAACAACAGAAGAAGAAAAAAAGTAAAATGTAACCCTTCCTGGTAATTCTAGCCAGAAATTAAGAAAATGGTGACTTCTTTTTCAAAATTTTAAAATTGTTCTCAAATGGTTAGGGTTATTCAAAGAACTGTGATAGGGAATGCCAACAAAGCCAAAAGGAGGACACAACCGTTTCAATAAAATGAGCTTGCTTGTCAGATAATCACTTTTATAATATCAACTATCATACAAAGTATATGTTCTCCCCAGTAAGACACCCAGGTGGTAAAATAAGACCCTCCAGCTCTATTTGAACTTTAAGAACCATCGTGTTGCACCGGTGCATGGAGTGGAATGTGTGTTTTATTTCACACTTTGTCTGTAAATGACACAGTCCTCTAGTTAGTCAATGGTCTTTTAAGTCACTAAATCCAAAGGTCACTTGCTAGCTGCTCTTAAATTTGTGCAAGCAATGACCAGCTACGCACACTGTTATACTACATTGAAAGGTTAATAAAAGAATTTGTATTGTTTTGGTTTTTTTTAGCTGGATGGAAAATGCTCGCAGGTCATGATCAAATTCACACTGGAATTAAAAGATGTTTGACACTGAGAGAAGAAGAAACAGCACAAAGATAGTAAAATAGAGTAAAAGTGTATGGTGTAATACATGTTGACATATAGAGTTGGATTTATTAAGACGGTTTTGATGTCCTATCACATGGGATTATTTTCCGGTTCATTACAAGGTTTACCTTTAGGAGGCAGAATAATGAGAATCCCAAACTTCAAGGGAATGTCTCCCTGTTGTTGTTAGAGCAAATTTGTGACATTCATGATTGTTATCAAAAGACCCATCAGTCTGCTCTCTTGTGTCAAATTGATAAGAGGCATCCAAGTCAGATATTTGCCAGTTTCGCTCTGAAATGTCACCTGCTTAATGGCACGCAGTAGAGTTCAAGGTTGTCCTGGGTGTATGGATATGAAATAATGCACACGTGCGTGATGCAAAGGCTCATAAATGCCACGCTTGTGCTGTGGTAAAGCAGCAAAAGTCCCAAGTAAAACAGACACTATAGCCGTCGTAGCTGTCACAGAAACAAGATAATGTGAGGCAAAAATCTTCAGAGATGACGGGATCATCTGTGCCCTCTGGGGATGAAAAATGAAATAGCACATAAAAACAGGATCTGGGGGTTAATCTTAACCTGTCTTGAGGTTTTCTGACCTCGGTGATCTGTCTTT
>CAESWR010001992.1:372403-390978 GCA_903171835.1 Mullus surmuletus
GGGGTGCAATGCACTAACTACCAAAACCATGAAAGGATTCACTATTCTTCCTGTCTAGGGATTCAGCAGCAGTTGAAAGCAAATCATCTCTCTTGCTGTCTTTGTTACACTTCGGTATCTGTCTTCATCTACATGTTCAGATTATTTCCCACAAGTCTTTCATCACATCAGCACCACTGATGTTTGACAAATGTGAATATTTCAGTGCATAATTAAGGCAGTTGTTAGAGATTTGCCAAAGATGGTACATAGTTCATGCACAAATCTGCAATTTCTTGTTGCTGATGCGAATTTCCATACCATTGCTGGAAACATACCGGATAAATATGTTGTATTGTCAGGTTGCTCTTGCCCTTTTTATAAAAACAGACATGATTCTAAGGAGGAATAGAAATATTGCCTCTGACACTGAATAACAGCACCTCTTGACATCAAAAGCTTACACTTGCCAGTGAAAGTGGTGCAGTGTATTACCAATCAATCACTTCCTCCACATTTTTTAATACGGTTCCCTGTAAATTGTGAAGAGTCAATGCTCAGATCAACAGGAAAACAGATATGTCCTCCCCGCTCAAGCGCCATTGTCTTCGGACACTCTCGGACAGAGGAAGAGTGATTGCGAATTCCCAGCTGTGTATGCCGATGTCTGCAAAAAAAGGACCCCGGAGCCAAGTGATGAAGGGCCGCTAAAAGTTTGTCTGGCAAGGTTCCTCGCCATGATATCAGACGCAATTCCTTCCAGTTGAGATGGAAGCGTATGACATGATGACCCAGGCCCTATTTTTCACCCGATCCTCTGACATCCCCAATAGAGTGGAGAGTAAAATGTGGACCAGGCGCTCCGTAGTCCCTCTCCTCGCCCCCGTCCGAACCCTCCTTGTGAACATGGCAGCTGCCACGTTTGTGCAGGCAACTGGAGCTGACAGCAGGTGTTGTAGCTCCGGTACAGAGGGATGGCAGAGGTTCAGAAATGTCTCATGAATAAGGTATCTCGTGATTAACATGAAAATAACGCTGCAACTTGCATGTCTGAACTACTTTACCCTCCAGCCTGCTCGTTTGACCCGTTTAACATTTCACTTTATCCGTGAAATCTATGGAAAGATGGGATTCATCAATTTTTAAAGGACATCTTCATCATGTCAGTGTTTGGGTTAATAATGTTTTTTCTTCATGTGTCGCTCATGGGGCATCTTTTATGGATATCCCTAAGCTGAGATCAGTCACCTGCGTCTCTAGATAAAATCTTAGAGCCGTATGTGCTGCTTTGCATGCGTCCTTGCTCCTACCGCCTGTGCCAGCTTTCCGTGCAGTTTATTATTTTGTGAAATTCACCATTTAATGGTGCCCGGCTCACATAATACACAAATGGCCCAGAGCCTGCTGAATTTTGAATGAAAACAAAATGGAGCCCACAGTGGCAAAAAAGAATGGCACACATTTTGTATTCAACTTTGTCAAGCTTAAGTCCACGCTCGCTAGGGCCTGTCGCTTTTCCAAAACAGTTTTAAAGCAGCGACTCTTGGCTTACGAAATAAGTCGGAGAACATGGCAGTTCAGTGCGCAATAGCAACTGGCTGCCATCCAAATGTTATCCATACTTGGCTGCGGTTTGCTGTAACTAATTCAAAGTAACAATCTCATGTGAGTTTCTTGTTAAATAAACACAACATTTTTCAACAGGCCCTGTCGTCATGTTCCCATCTTGGTTAAGAAAAAACCTAAATACTTAAAACAAGCTCATGAGATCACTTCTGTGTTCTCGGCGACACACCAAACAAGCTGTGTTTCCACATTGAGGAATGAATACAACTGTACCAGGGAGCTCATACATGTACTGTATCTGGGTCAACATATTCTCTCTTGACTTTCATGGCCCCGGTTTTATACCGAGAAGACATAAGGTGTGGCTGGAAAATTCCAATTATCCAGTAGCGTAGTGGTGGCTCTTAGCCCACGTGCATAGCCTTTTACATATGTTAAAAAGCATGGGGGTTTATGCAGCATGCAACATCCGCCACGCATCAGCTTAAGCGGGGTCAACATATGCGTGGATGCTTTTCACACTGCTTCACTTGCTAGAGATTTGCCTAAATCCAGATTTTTTTTTATGCATGCTGTGCTGCTCATCTTCTGCCCGTCTATGTTTTTTATGTGATACACATCACACATGTAACAGCAGCAGCCATATCTGGATGTATATCAAAACAGTTTAGCATCACCATGTATGGAGAGTAGCATAAAGGAGTGTGTTCTGGCACAGTACTCTCACTTTAACCTAAGCATGCAGCCTATGGAATAAAGTCTTAATATTCATTGGTGTGTGAGTGCCATGAATTAATGCATGTATAAGTAAACTGAGGGTATTCATTTGAATGCCTTGAGTGTTACACCACAGCTGACCTGAGCAAACCTTTTCACCTACTGAGTAGTTCCTTTGAGCTTCAACAGACTGAGGGCATGGTCAGGGCATGGCTCTCCTCATTTAACACATGTCGTAACACAATGACCCCCTTTATGTAGTAGTAAAAGAAAAATGTACAATGTAGATGCACTCAAAATGTATCAAGGATGGCTTGGGATCTGATCTTTCAAACCACTTCTGAAGGGGATCAGGGATGGATTCTGACCACTTCCAGGATAAGTGTGAATGAATGTGCATCTCAAATCCACATCCAACTACTCCATGCGCAAAAACCTGTAGGCTTGCTTCAAGATTTTTGTAAATAAGGTCATAAATTAGACCCTGCATACTACGCATAGTCATTCAACCTTTTTTCTGTGAGGGACCACGACACAATCCTTTCTGTTTTCGATGCAGTGTCTTTATGGGCAGCTTTGTACTCAGCTTTGGAAAACAAGAAGGAGTCCATGCAATAATGCATCTTTATAGGCGTATGCTAGCTTTGGCTGTGGTATATGGTTGTTGCTATAGTTATACAAGTACAGGATGTGAAGCTGCAGTCTGTTGACAGTGGAGAAGCATGTTAACACCAGGTGTAAATGCAGGTGATCAACTGCTCTCTGAAATACCTCAAAAATACCAGGTGCAAAGGGAGTCAAGTGTTACAAGAAAAAAGGTGATAATGGTTTCAATATGATTCATGCAAAAATAAAAATTACAATATCACGCCAAAACCATGGGATCCTTGTGTCTTCATTGTGTTCAATGCCCTCTGTTATTCTTATATAAATGATCCATCAAAATAAAATTAATTTGTTGGATCAGGACATCTCACAATGACTTAATGTGACTGAAAGGCATTTGCAATCCCACACAGGATTGGTGTTACCGCTGCACATTTGTTTCATACAGACACAGATAAGAAAACTTGAGGGGTTATTTTGATTTATTCAATTTGTGTCTTTTAAGCCAAATTTAAATCGCCACTCCACTCTTGTGGATAAGTTAACAAACTGTAGGAGGTGAAACGAAACTGGAGGCTTGTGAGTATGTTGCATCACCAAGTTTTTTGTTGTTTTTTTTTTTTTTTTATGTTTCTTCATTTTCTTTATCCCTTGATAAGCATGCATGAAAACATACATTTCAGAGGTGAGAGTGCCACTTCGAAATGCTACTGCTCATGCCGGTCTGCAGTGGTGATTAATGTAAGTTAGTATTATGTTATCAGTGCAGGCTGATGGATGTAGCTTTGTTGAAACTGCTGTTTTTGCTTTTACCATTTTAGAGTCTCTTTGAACCTGCATATAATTTATGTTCTTGAAAACACGACATCACAACCCAACAAAAACTCCCCTAATGATATCCTTGCTACTCACCTTCTGTTAGACCTGCAACATATGCCTTTTCAGAGATTATCATGCTATTAATCACAATAACAGGCCTGCGCTGTATAATTTAAAAGGGCATTTTTAATGGCAATTTAAGTTGTA
The DNA here is from genome assembly GCA_903171835.1 of Mullus surmuletus. Taxonomy (NCBI): domain Eukaryota; kingdom Metazoa; phylum Chordata; class Actinopteri; order Syngnathiformes; family Mullidae; genus Mullus; species Mullus surmuletus. Next base: position 376,298 of record CAESWR010001992.1, read on the forward strand.
CTCTAAAGTGCATTCCATAGAGTAAATTCTGTGATCTTCTGCAAGGAGCCAGGAAACCATTTTCATGCTTGGAACAGATCGACATGAGCAGCAGACCAGTGGGGGATGTTTGGGGAAATGCGGCAGCAATATCCAGCCGGTCGAAATGTCAGCAACAGGCAGCAACACAATACTCCCACATATCGGCGCTGATCCCACTGGGCAATGTAATAGGGCTGCGACATTTAAAAAACAATGCTGGAGAATATTGAGCAACCAGGATGAACTGGTTAGATCTGACGTGCGACTGCGGTCATGCTTGTTCCTCCGCCGTGCAAAATGCTGCAGCGTGATGGCACTTTAATTATTTCTGCCATGCAAGAGTCTCACAGTCAAAGAAAAACAAATTTCTGCCGAGATTGTGGCGTTTCCATAGGGGCCGCATTTTGTTTTTTTGTGTCTCCTGTCTGCCTTAAAGGAGACAGACAAAAGCTGCATGAAGAGTGAGGAATATTCATATGACAGTGATGAATGGCTTGTTTAAAAGCATGAATAGCTCTTGACTCCACAGGATACTGGTGTGCCCATATAAGGGGCTTGATCATGTGGCATGTAATTGCTTTGGTGAGCGACAGACATAATTGCAGCTAATTATTTTCTGAATATTTATGAAAACAAGTGTTCCCTAAACAGAGGAAAGTATTCAAAACCACCGGGATGATGTCTGTTATGCTGCTCGAAGAGGAAATTATCTTGAAGACCTTGATGAAAACGGCGTGATATGCAGTTTGGACATTCATGCAACTGACCGTATGTATAATTTTGCCCGGGAAGCACGAGAGAGGAGTGTCCATACATGAATAGAACCTGGAGATCGCCATTAGTGGCTTTGTTTTCCCTGCCAATGCTATTGATGGCAAACACAATGTCTCCAAGGCTTCATGCTGCCATGTGTGACAGAATGAGAGAGACAGTGTTGTCGGCAAGAAAATATTTCTGTTTATCAGTCAGCACAGCTAGCCACAATAAAAGGCCTCCTGTTATGTACTGTACGTAGATGGCATGCCGCAGTGCCTCCCTCTTCCCGATTGCCTCCCCTGCACTGTCCCCTGTTGTCCCTTTTGACAGAGAGGCTTGACAGATAGATCACAAAGATGCACAATCATTGCATGGTAGGGACCGGGATGGAGTGCACCCATTATTCTAAAGCAAAGCTGTCTGGCGGGGCAAGGCCTGCGCACCACATGGTGCTGTGATAGATGGGGACCATTAATCAAGGCAGGACGGGGCCCTGAGATTGATGTGCAGAAATTCAAATGCTCAAGCAGCATTTGGAAGATTAAGGCTGTGCAGGCAAGGTTAGGAAGCTTACCTTCCCGCCGCAGAGAATCAGGTGTGGCGCCTGGAGCCACGGCCCGGAGGGGACACGGTATGGGCGCTCATTCCAACGCTCTGCCCCATCAATGTGCAGCTTTCACCTTGCTTTTCCCATAACGCTCCTGTGCTTCATTCTGAATCAGATGTTCTACATCTGTCATCATCTCCATGACTTTCTGTCCTTCTGGACTTTTTTTTTTTTTTCAAGTATTCCATTTTCAAAAGCTAGCTACTGAAATCCACACAAGGGAATTGACATGCTCTCTCTCACTGTGTGTCAAATACTTGTAGGAAGTAATATGACAAAAAAATAATGTTTATTTTCAGACCACTTTAACCTAACTTGAGTAATGGTGATTTGTAGAACAATTTGTTGTGAGAACAAAAAACTACCATTTCAAAAGAACAGAAAAATCATTATTAGCCTCATTTGTTTCCTTATAATCACTACAGTTGCATTTCCACTTTGCCAACAAAGCATCTTATCCTAAATAGGTTACTGAAAAGCATACAATGAGCTTATCAAAATAGTAATTTTGCACCCACTTTTGTGCAGATTCATTTATATCCTAATGTCACATACTGCAGTGGTGAAAGTGACCTAATCTTAGCTGTAATTAACATCATATTTGGTCATTATTCAAGCAAGCGGCGGCAAAGAAGTTGCACACGGCAACAAAAATGCACCACCGAAACTGTGTCAAAGCTCTCTGGGTCTAAGTTTCTTTCTACATCCCGATCATAAAGCCTGTTGTCTAACCATGCAATGACACCATTTCCAGTTGACTGCATCTGGTGCTAATGGTGTATTTCACATTGCTTTATCATCAGATAATAGCTGGTTTTAATAAGATAGCTATAGTCAGATGGTGAAAATAAGCCTGGGATGTGTAACATTAACTTGATGGCATGCAGATGGGAGCACAACAAGCCAAATGAACAAGGAATCCGTGACATCCAAAATAAAGGTTGCAGTCATGATCTCAGAACCATCATACCATGTGGAGAATCAAATGGGACCACAGAAGGCATTGAACAGTGGAAAACAAGCCTGATGTCCAATGAAAAATCTGCAAAAAAGAAAAGTCAAACGAGCACCCTGAGGCAGGATCACAATACCAGAGGATGCCTCAGTGGTCCTGTCTGTTCAGGCACAAGTTTAAAGTTTGTGTTGGCAAAGGCTTTGTGATGTGCAGAGATTCCTCTCTGACTTCTTATTGGGCTCATATTTTGTATGTGAAATTGATTTTGAACCACAGAATCAACAACAAGTGAATTACACTTAACATGTTCTAACACAAAAACAAAACACGACACAAAGTACAAAAATAGGTATTTGTATCAGAGAGCCAGACAGCACAAGAAGTGAGGTCAAATATTTCTTTGTAGTTTATTGAAGTGCATGGTGCAAGTCTGGCACACCCGAGAAGTAGGGGTGACTTTCCTGTGTGGGTGTGATCATGGCCAACTTCAGTCTTGGACATTCGTTTCTGTCCTCAATCCTAATATTTTACCATTATTCTGTCAAATGCCAATATGATTTTGTTTTTTGGGGGGTTTTTTTGTTTATTTTCTTGTTTCTCACTCCCCCGTTTTATGGAAGTGAAGGTGAATAAGAAAATTGGGATGCTTCTGTTATACTTTTAGCTGATGTAACCATTGCTGTGATTGATACTGTTACAGTGGCTCAGAACTCTCCAACCAGACAGCAGATTTGTTTACTTTGAATGCATTCATGGGAAGCATTTCATTTTCTTATTTTTTAGTATGAATGTAAAATGTGAATGTAAAAATCTAATCTGCCACAGTTAATAACAACAAAATACAATATGACTGTCACAGATTGCAGGTTACTGCTACATGTAACTAACTTGAGTGCGAACTCATTTACTGCCCAGTTGGCTGCTGTTTGAAAATTAAAAACCTGACCCACCTTCACATCATAAAACTGTTCATTCAAATCTTCTCTCACTGAGAGTTATTATCAAATAATTAATTGAAAAGAGGATCTCATCTGAGGGTACATGGTTTGAATACGCTTATGTCAGACTTGCTTTAGTTAAGCATATATCATTATTGAAATATATCTTAATAAACCTCTAGTGTCTGGCTGACAATGCATCCCTCAGTGAATAGGTGGTTGTAAAACAAGCATGTACTGTTTTTTTTATTTTTTATTCTATTTCTTTTATCCTATTATTCGAGTTACATTGAAAAATCTAAAAGAGATAAATAATAGATAAATGTGTATCATGACACTTTAGTTTTGATGTGGCCATGCAGCTGAGGAATGCATAGTACAAGATAAGTAAAATACTGTATATATAGAGAGCTCTTGTGAATATATTTCCAAAGCAGAGTGGGGCCCATATCCAGCAGATAGCAGTCATCTGGCTTTGACAAAATGAAATATATCATGAATCCCAGAGAGAGAGAAAAAAAATCCAGCTTTATCATTTTTATATTGTTCCCATGACAAGAAGGACCTTGAGCAACACTAAACCCATCCACAGAAGCATCATCCCTGGCTATCTTTCCCCGAGGGAAGACTTAAGCCATTAGAGGAGAGGGAGGCAGAGAGAAAGATACAGAGGAGGCTGGATAGTGGAGCACGTTATGAAGTGAAGGAAGCCAGCACTTCTGATGAATATTTCCAAAGGGAAAGTGCTAGATGAGGTACATACATCCATCTCTCACAAAACAAGCCAGAGGGGATGTGGAACGTGCAATGCTTTTTCCACCACCATATTTAGTATTTTTTATTTAGTCAACCACAACCTTACAAATAGAAATAGGATAAAATGAAACTGTGCTTAGTATGTCGTTTGCTGCAGCTGTTTTTGTTCATTTCTATTTTCTACTACAATTATCTTATCCAAGGCTGTTGAGTATGTAGCCTTTACATCTCTTGTGACAAGGTTCTTCCAACTTCTCCTGGACTTCTCCTGGAGACTTTCAAAAACATGGTTAATGATGCTCGCCACTGCACAAAGAGAACTATCAGATGTGTCAGATCAGATCGAGCCACGAATAGTTTAGAGTGTGAAAATATTTCTGGATGGCTCACACTTTTGGACCAACTTGAAGACTATCATCTGAAACGGTTTGTGTGTGTGTGTGTGTGTGTGTGTGTGCACGGGTGTATGTGTGTGTGCGAGCAGCCGAGGCGCATTGGCAGACTGTCTAAATAAAACAACATCATTATGTAGCGTCAAGTACAAAAAGCATATAAAAAAGCAGAGACTTTCCAGGAATCATTTGGTGGGAGGAGGAGAGAAAGAGGATGGGCGAACAACACCACTGGAGTCTATAAAACGGCATTAGCAGCAAAGGTGTGCCATACCATCTGTCATTTTTCACACTTATATCCAAAAGAAAATAGCAGGTTGTTCACCAAATTGGATATCTGCTCTTGGCTTAATTCAAGCATAGGGAGATACAGTCCACATTGATGATGACCACCCAACCTCTTTCAAATTTAGCCCAAAACACAGGAAAGGCGTGGGAAACATGTTCATCAGACAGCCTTACCAAAAACTATATTTTTTGTCATATTTCACTTTTGAAAGCTTGTTCCTTGTCGTTCAAATTGGGCATAATTCCAAAAGCTTGATGTCTTGAACCACATTAGCGCCGTCCCATAAATCATAGACAACCTGTTAGAAAAGCAACTGCAAGCTATAGCGGTCCAAACTGTAGAAGGTTTTTTTGTCAAATAATGGGAAGATGTTTTTTGCCACCCGGCTTTGAGCAGAAACCCTCCCCTTTTATAAATCCAGGACCTCCCCTAAACAGCTCTGGTGCTTGCTTGCAAATACCAGCCTTGACAAGTGTTTCTGCCGAGAGGTAGACGGAAGTAGGGAATGCGCACATGATGAATGGGCAGTGATGTCCTCGATTAAATACACTCGTCTTGCAATATCCAGCTAATTTTGTTTACCTTTCTCCTTTATATGTTACTACTGCCAACTGTTGAACTGTGCGAAGGTTGAACACATTGCCGTCTCCTGCACGTTACATACGTTCACTATGGTGCTAAACACGTCAGTCAATGGTCCCAGATTTCTTAGATTTCTTGGTAAAGTCAAGAAATCTAAGAGGTTAGTGTAGAATTATAGCATATACATTAAAGTGGTTAAACGTTCCGAGGACAGTGGATGGCATTCGAGCCTCTGTCTTTTCAGAGGCTTTTGCTAGAGTACAAATGTTGCACCGCACTAAATGGCTCAAGTGACAAAATGCATTACTGGACAATATGTGTCACTGGACAATTAGAGGACACATCTATCCGTCTGAACCCTCTGAAATTACAGAGAAACTATTGTCAGATAGGATAAAATAAAGATGAAAACTTACTGATTTCCAATATAAAATATTTGTATGTCTCCCTCATACTTTAGCTCTACATTTCCTGTAGGCTATTTCGACACCACCCCTTGTACTTTCATTTACATTTTTATCTCTACCAATTCTATGTCCTCAAAAGCAATACATCTACTGAATTAAACTCAATTAACTGTTGGACTCGTAGAGGGTCGTCACATATTTTGTGATTTATTTCAACTTCAACTTGTGCATACATGCCAACATGACCTTTCAAATTAAAAGCTATTTAGTTGTGTTTAGTATACTGTTTGGGCTTCTTTTTTTGTTTGTGTCATAGCTAGTAGCCACCATGGTTACCACCAACAATTCAGGAGAGAAAAAAAGCATGAAAACCAAAATGTTACCAGCCAATGTTTATACCAGAACTTTGAAAATGTTGCTTTTAGCGGCAGGCTCAGCACTGCGCACAATGCAACAGAGCCGCACCTGAGAGTCCCTCACCAGCTGCCGAGAGGTGTGCAGCAAATGTTCTAATTACAGGGGCACACCTCTTCCTCTGCACTCTGCACACTCTCCCACCATGGCGTTACCCTACAGTAATTTGTAATGTGGAAGTCTGGCAAGTGAGCTTGGGAAGAGAAGTGTCACGGGCGAAGGCAAAGAATCAGCAGGTGAGAGAGATGCTGAGGGTGTTTTGGGAGAATGAATTGCAAACTCTGTAGGACGCCTTTATGTTTAAAAACAATAATTTCACATAAGTTTTCACTTCACTTTTTATATCCAGTTGGCTAGACACATGCTGTTTTTTATCTTTACTTCCACCCCCCCTTCAAAAAAGTAACAGATCAGTTAGTATTGTTTCAGAACTCTGCTGCTCCAAGTGCTGAGCAGAGTCACGAGACATATCTCACTTGCTTCAATTCTTCTGCTGATTTAAAAAAGTATTTAAAAAAAGTATTTCATTCGTTTTTGTAGTCTTTCATCTCACAATAGCCTAACCTCGCAACTGCCTAAAGTCGCCAAAAAAAGAAACTTATATCTTGGCTGCATCTTTTACTTTTCTTCATCCTACATAAACCTGCTGTTGTGCATCTTCAAACATATTTAGAAGCCACCTCTTACATTTGCTCAAAAGTTGAATTTTTCCATTGTTTTCACCAATTTTTCACTTTTCATACTCTGTTCTCATATTTAAATATTACATTATCACTCGTCTATTTGGAGGGTCAGTGATGTCAATCATGGCATTTATTATTTTTAAATTTAGGATTATCAAATTGTATTGATTCAATGCAAATAATGTTTAACTTTGACTTTTCTGAAGTTCATGTGCACATTAAAGGCTTATTTTGATTAAGTTATCCAATTGTAAAGTTGAGTTCTTAGCAATACATTACATTCTGTGGGAGTTTCACCAAGCAAGAGCTACAGTTAGGAGACACTGGTGGGTGTGGGGGAACTTCATTAAATAATTATCCTTTTTTATTTTATTTTCTGTATTATCTCTAAAAGCGTGGGCATTCCACTGTTTTTTACTGTACCTGTTTCACGGCGAGGTGCTGACAGGCTCGCCTCTGTGTGAAAGTGGACCACCGTTCATCAGGTACACACCATGACCCCGATGTGCACTCTCAGCAGTATCTAGTTAGTCCAAATTGCTTTTCTTTGTTTCATCATTTTCTGCCCACATCTGTGGAAAGTAAACAATGCAGTATTGTAATGAGAAATGGCACACGGGGAGAAAGAGAAGGGATGAGCCCTTAGAGACTGTAACCCCCCTTTGCTCCCCCTCTCTTTATTTCTGTGTGCAAGTGAGAACAAGTGGACTGCCAAAGGGAGAGAGGTACCAAAAATTGCCTCTGTTCAATGCACTTCTACGCCTTTATTGCTTCCTGTAATTGCTTCTCTGAGAGGTAACTGGTCTTCTCTTGTCCATTTTTTTTTTGCTGTTGAAGGATTGCACCCTGCAAGCATGGTGCAAACCACACCTGAGTCATGAATCCCATTTGGAAAAGAGGGGGGAAAGCCAATGTTGAATGCATGCAACATTGACTCAGAGTACGAATGGGCTGAATAATCTGAATATAAGTGCAGTTTATAAAACTGACACACTATACAGCTCCCTGATAGCTTGAGAAGATTTAACATTCATCATACTCGATGTGCATATTTAAAATGCGTGCAGGGAATAATTCTCCACTTTCATACATCCCTCTTCTTTGGGTCACCTCTTGTCCCAATTTTTTTAATTTTTTGCACCGATTATGATGGACTGACAGTGTTTTATCAAAAAAAAGTTATAGCCAGAGCGTGTTATTATTATTTGTTGTGTCTGCATGGGAGTGCATGTGTTTGTGGTGTGTTGATGGGCGAAGCACTAACGCTGCGAGGGTTAGAAGCTTAATCCCTATTGGGAGCGACAATGCTAATGATCCATACACTCGCCGCATGATGAATGCTGCAGAACTTAAACAGGGAGCGAACGTGCACTGGCACATGTTAAATAACTAATTTAAGGGAAAACAGAGGTAAGCCCTCCAAGAATAGCTTCATCCTTGTCTCCAGGTGTTCAATAAGAAGGTTTTGTAGAACACACCGATATCCAGGGATTAGAGATTACTGTCACTAGAGTGGATTTCCTTTTGGTTGGATAATGGTAAAGTAGCAGACGATGACGGTTGTATATGAGGTCACTGGAAAAAAAAATCTGAAAAGCTGTAGGCGTAGAAGAGCGGGGGGATATTCACTGCATTGAGAGTAGACACGGGTTGAGCTGGCGAGGAATCCACACCCATCTTGGCACAGACTGGTCATTCAGATTTGCTGGTGCCGCAGGGTTGCACTGCACAAAGATGGAATACGCCAGCACATGGCTCGAAATCACTGACTATTTAGGGGGTGTTTTTAGATGTCAAGTGCTTCCTCTCAACCCCACCTGGAATTGTATGGGAAACTCTTAAAATGTATGTATTGTCTAAATGTGAACACCACAGAGCCTGGAGATCAAGTAAATGAAAAATGGTGTCAATCACTGATTAATAAGTCTCTGATCTTTTCCATCTGAAATCATCTTTGTGACAGAAGTACGGTTTTGATTGTGTTTAGGACATTTCTACCTATGGTCATCTTAACCTTTGACTTAACCTCAATAATCAGTTCATCCTTGAGTTCAAGTCGACTTCTCTGCCAGATATAATGAAATTCCCTGAAGCTGTTCTAAAGATATTGCATTCAAGAGAATGGGATGGATTGTGTCTTGTTATCCTTCCCCGGTGGCTCAGCAATGAAACAATGTCCACGGAGTAGCAGATAGCACACCTCATAATAAAACACTGTTAATTTGGTTTTACTCAGGCTGCTGACGTGTGTCCTCAGGTGAACCTGGATTATCTTTTTATCTTTTTTTTCCCCCACATAAAGATTTTTTCTTTAGCTAACACGGTCAAGAGAACAAGTTAAGCAACTAAAACTCTTTCAGTGTCTAAACTGACAAGACGATATTCGGTTTTAAGGTAGATGAACACATAAAAAGCTGCTGTACAGTTAAGAAAAATGCGGCTGATTAGGTAGCATTGCCTGAAGTTAATTTACATCAAAACTGAGAACATTTTACAGTTCAGAAATCATGCATGAGAAATAACGCCACACCAGAGCCAGTGTTCTATCCTGCATAAATGTCTAATAGTGGATCAGTGGTATTTGATGTATCATGTACGAATTAATAATTTTGACCTTTAATTACAGTCTTCTAAATTAACCTCCTATCAAGATTGAGTTTTTTCCTTGAAGCCATTAGCTGACACACTCAATGTGTGAATTTCCCATCCTTTGCAAATTAATGACAAAGTCAGTTTGGTTCGGACCTCGATTTTTTAATGAACATTTATGCTATTTAGAATTCTTTATTGATTAGGCACCCAACAAATATGCATTACTGTACACTCTGGTCCACTGTATCCAAGTGTATTAAAGATAAGACACCCCATCTGTGAGGCAAATCAACAACAAAATCTACCGAAGGACTCATGTATATTCATGTTAACTCCGGTAGAAGGAATCAGTAATGCGTAGCTGGCTGCCAAGTAGTTGCCACAAAAGATGTATATACAAAAGTACAGGCTTTCTAAAAGGGAGCAGCGAGCGAAGCAGTGCTAATATTTCAATATAGAAGAGATGCATTAACTGTGCTGACACTGTATTTTTCATGAGACCATGCATGCTTGAAAGTTCTTCACCATTGTATTTGTTAATACTGCTGCACAGATGTGGGCGTTATACCCTACTTGTGTTGCATAATTTGTTGCCAGGATATAAATTATTATATTTATTAGAATTATTTATATCCCCGTGCTTTCACGCATAATATTTAATTTCTACAAAACCCACAACCACAACTCATGGAATCCATTTGTGCAACCTGCAGCTGTTTCCTGCAGTGGCTGCAAACCATAGATTGTAATTAGTGCATGTTGGAACCTCCTCATAGCCTCAAAAATGTCTGCCTCCCTGCACGTGCTCACCAAAGCCCGCCCCATCTGCTGGCAAGTGAGAAGCACTGATTGAATAATTTGTGCGAAACAGAAGTGCAGTGAAGACTGTGAGTACAAATTTGAGACATGTTTATTTTGTTTATCTCAACAAGATTGTGTCTTCATCTGTTTGATTTCAGTGTGGTGCAAAAAATTCAAGGCAGCTGCACATGCAAAAATTATTCCTTTTTTTTGGTGTTGGTGTAGGTCTTTACTCTTGCTGTGCACCTCAGTTCAAGGTTTTGGGCAAAAACTGAGTGAAATTTTCATGAAATGCGGTTGAGGGGAAGAGCCCGGAAGAAAGAATAACACGATTACATTTTGGGGAATATCCAGACATTTTCCCCAGGAAATATTCCATTGGATCGGTGGAGGTATGTGTGCCTCCAAGTACCCCTCTAGCGTGTGTTGGGGTTTGCGGAGACTGTACAGTCTGTAGAGAAAAACCACAGCACCAAAATAGTTTTCAGCAGGTGGTATTTTGCACACAGAAAAGGCACCATGTTTCTGACTTCCACTCTCCATTTCAGTGCCTGGGAGCAACAATCTTCCCGAGCCCTCTTCCTACATGCCTATCATTGTTGCTGTCACTCCTGTACGTGCCTGTCACTTGGATTTTGTGTTATTAAGCTGTTAATTTATTCATCCTTTTTTTGCCAGGCACACTGCATTTAATTTGTGGTGAAGGAACCGGAACAGGAGACAAAATGTTCCCATACAATGGTTACATAAAGGCTAACGTTTTTCTTTTTTCTTTTTTTCCTGTATCATGTATGTACACAGATTAGATGACTCCACAGATCTTTGTAGTTTGAACACATTCTTTACAGAACATCATTACCATAATTCTACTCAGCACATAGTGGAAATAGCCGTGATGAAGATTTATCACAATATATGACAACAGAAATACAGTTAATGTGCACATAATTAACTACTTGAAATATGTTAAGTTTTCCAGTATGATCTGATTGTGGTGATTGCTAGTGTTATTCCCCTTTTTGACTCCGGGGTTGCCTGTTATCCTCATCCTGCGTCTGTAGCTTGACCTATTAACCTCTGAACAGGAAATTGTCATCTCAGGTGCCGTGCAGCCGGCAAACAAACAAACAAACACACAAACAAACAAACAAATTCAAAGTTCTCATCAACAAAAATTCAGCCATGTTGCACAAGACTAGCAGTCGCAAAATCCATTCAAAGCATCCGATGGTTGCTGAGCTGATGAGCTGTACCGCGGCTACACACGGCAGCTGAGATGACAACTTCCGGTTCAAAGGTTAGTAGGTCAAGCTACAGATGCCAGATGATGATAACACGCATCCCCGGACTCAGAAGGGGAACAACACTAGCCAATTACAACAAAATATTGGTGAAATGAATGAGTTTATCGACAGCATTAGAGGCTGCGCTCTCGGTGCCCTGTTCACTCCCATTACATGGATGTACTCTAGCTGGATCTAAATATCTTCCCCTTTGTTTTTACTCATTCTCTCTTTAAAGGTACTCATCCAATTACTACCATTTTGGTTAAACTGACGTCAATGATCAACCTTAGCTACTGGTGTCTGATCCTATCCCCTTGTTAGAGTGGATATTAGTGACATTAACTTGAGACCAGAAGGTTGCCAGTTTGAATTTATTTGGAGCACTCTTGCCTAAGCGTGGCTACTCATACTGTTACTACTGTTTCGATTAAACTGAAGTCAGTGATCAAGCTTAGAGGATACTACTGATTGATCCTATCCCCTTGTTGGTGTAAGGGTTAGTGACTGATGTGAGACCAGAAGGTCTCTGGTTAGAATCCAGATGGAAGTCTCAGTTTTGTCTAAGAGCACTCATATATCAATATTTAAATTCAGAGAAGTCATTAATAGAGTTCAGATGGGTCCTTCAGAGGATGTGACTGGTAGTTAATGATAATGCACGGATCCTTCTGGATCATTGTATCCATGGTGGCAAAGTGATGGTTGACTGTGACTTGAAACCACAAGGTCCACCATTTGAGTCACATGCAAGACCTCACTTTTGCCCAAGACCACTCATGCTATTGATTCAGATTTATCCAGCATAATTCTTTGATAGAGCTAAAATACCACTGGATCGTTGTAACTTCCTCTCTTCTTGCTGTAGAGTATTACTTACTAGAGAATTCTATTGCCTAATTGCCAACCTAAATGTACAAACATACATTTAATTTTCATAGAAATGTTATTTACAATGTTGAGAATAATTTCCAGGTCTTCATAATTGGGATTTCATAAATTATTCTTGATTCTTTATGATTTGAAATGAAAAAAAAGAAAAAGAGACAACTCAAGTTGTACGTTCACCTTATTCAATGAATCAAACTGCTTGAGCTGCTTGAGTTTGTCCTCCTGCCAAGTGCATCTTGTCTATGTTTGAATACTTGTTGTCATTTTCCTTCTCACATAAAGAGGTACCTTGCGTACTTAGCTTTAGTGATTGTGTAAAATGGCAGATGTGGCTTGTAAAAAATCTTCTCAAAAAAGCAAATCATCCAGGCAATTCTAGTCATTCATTCCAAAATCAAATACCCGATGCCTGATGAAGTTTTAATTACCGGGTTTTTGTAATTTCTGAATTACAAGTAGTGTCCGTTGTCCACTGAAGAGACTTATTGATGTAGTTAAAGTCAGGGAGCACAGAAACTTGTGTCAGTCTGCATACCATACAAATCCAACTCCTTCATGAAATGCCACTGTGCTAATTCCAGCTAAAATCTGACCGCGCATCCTGATGCTCCCACACAAATATTTCACAATCTCATGCGGCGCAAGAATCTGTCTGATTATGCCTCTTGATGCATCGGTGTCTCAAATATTTATTGCTCACTGCCATTACAAGCTGCATCATGAAGGCTTAAGATATTCCCACACAATCCCCAGATGCCCTGCTGGGCTGATGCAGCACCTGTCGCCGGAATGAAGTGTGTGCACATTACTGTGATGGGGGAAATGTCAGTTGTGCAGTTCTGCATATAACTATTCAAACCAGAGCATCTCTTAAAGATCCATGCAGATATACCGACGCAGCCTTTGAGAGCCAGCACATATCTATCTCTTCATGGCAACATGTGTCACACCACTTCTTTCATAATCACCCCTGCGTGTACACATTTGCTGGAATTCATTTTATACATAAATACTGTTTTGGTTGCAATTTGAAATGCCTTTTTATGCAATGTTTGTGAAACAGCACTCAATATAATATGTATGGCGTTAGGGAGTTGATGTGTGAAATACATACATTAAGGTGTTTATAACTTTGTGTGTACATGCATGCTTTGAATTACATGCTATTATCAGATTTTTTACTATGGTCAAATCGCTTCACAATTTACTCATAAATTGGAACAATTTGTTTAGTCAACATTATATCCAGTTCCACTGCATGCAAAATTAATCCTCTCATTTAAGTAGCTTTTTCTTGTTGTTGTTTCTTTGTTGGTTGGTTGATATGAAGTATTCAAGTCCATGCCTTTTTGTGTTCGCACTGTTTATTAATTTGCAGTTCATTTGTAAAAGTTTTGATTTATTTGTATGTAATATTTATTTATTTTTTGAAAGGCAGATCGTATTTGGGAGCAGGCTTCATGCATAACTACTTTGGTGATGCCTCATTTTTTTAAGTGCATGTAAATAAACCGAATCAATCAACTTTCATGTGCATTTCCAGGCATTTGGTGTCAAAATAAAATGGCTCAAAAACAACTCCCAATATTTAGCAGTGATACTCACTTATTCTATGTCCTTTTTTCTTTTTTTTTCTAACAGAAAAAAACTCCAACATAATAAATATGCAAATTTTAGACCATCCAAACTAACATCTGGTAGTATCTGATATACACATTGTGTGGTAGTCGGGTTCCGATTACCTGGCTGAGCCGACTGTCCCACCTAAAGCTCCGCCACTGTATCAGACCCATTTTCCACTGGATGGCTACAGTTGCAGGGTTCACCCCTTGAAGATCAGTGTGCTGATGTGCACTAAAAAAAAAAGTTGACAAATTGTCTTTGACGGACATAGTGAATTGAGGACCGCTCCCTGAAGTGGCCTGAGAGCATAAAATTAAGTGCTGGCTGTACATCTCTGCCCACAGACCATGATGGCCGAAAAGCTGGGTGTAAACAAGCACCAAATCTCCCATGCAGTCACAGACTAATACCTTGCTTTAGATTTTTCTTTTGGGTTTCCAGCCTCCGGTCACTGTAATTGGTGACTTGTTCGACTTATTTGTCTTGCTTTCTGATTTATTGCAGTGGAATACACAAGGACCTCCACCACAGCAGGTCACAATACTCCCTGGGGTAGTTTAGGAGCAGTCAAACATGTTCAGACATCTGCACACAAGTCCAAAAAGAGGAAAAAACAAACAAACAAGCTGAATTCAAAAGTAAAACCAAGCGTGTTTTAACTTGCACTACAGCAACCTAACTTGTTGTGACT
>CAESWR010001992.1:393423-404610 GCA_903171835.1 Mullus surmuletus
CCCCCCCCTCCCCCAACACCTCCTCCACCCCATGCTGTGATTACATTTGTAAAATCCACTTTCTTTAACATGATGTATTCCCTCTTTCTCTGTCTCAGACAGCGGTGTTGATATTGTCGTTATTAATGTCAGATTTATGCTTCCATCTCTCTGTCCCTCTTCACTCTGGACTGTCGGCTTAGCTCTTCTGCAATTATACTAATGGAGAGTGACAAAGGTGTAACATATCAGCAGCTGTAGATGAGCCATTGCTCACTGCCTGTGATTGCCAAAGTGTGTGTCATCCCAGGCTCGCTCTTCACATCCCCCTCTTCATCCCTGCCAGTTTGTGAAACCTCTTGCGATAAACATTCTATAATTAACATAATTATGTGTCATCTCTTTGCCCAAACTGTTTTAAGACCATACACACTGCACACCATTTTTCACAACATTCTTCAGAAGCCTGAATAATTGATTCTTTCTAATTATAACTTGTTTGCACGGGTTGCGTTGAACATCAGTCTTTTGGGGTAAACCTTTTCCGCCTGCGTTTTTGATAAATATTGCATAAGGGCACAACTACATTTTGTGAAACCTGATGCTACTAACATCAAGCATTTATCCCTTTTTTTTTTACTTTACTTTTCTTTTTTTTTTTTTACTTTTTTGTGGGTGGGGGGTTGTACAGGATCATACTGTATCATATCATACCATGTGGTCCTATACGTACAACAAGTCTGTACACTTTTAAATCTGTGTCTGTGATGCAATTTGAATTAAATTAATATTTTCTAATTGCATCCAAGAAAATGCCATGTGAGCTTGCATATGTTTGTAATAAGTAAATATTTGCTATGTGTGACTTAATATCTGTGGACACATTTTAAGTGACTCATTGGACACTGAAGTCACCTTGCGCTTCTTCCAAGAATACGCAGCTTGTGCAAGTAATGTTTTCAAACTTCAGAACATGTGCAGTACCGAGACCCAGCCTCAGTGCCACCAAGCCTCGAGAGATTCACGGCGAGCAGGCGGTGCACAATGCCGCAGCTGTTAGAGTCATGCAATGCGGTGACTTTCATTTGCATCGACATGCGACCGTGGCTTTGTTTGCCATCCCTGCTCTGCAAATGGCGATAAGCGCACATGACTAAAAACAGCCGGATTAGAAGAGACGCTCTTCTTCATGGATATGCAGCTTCTCACCTGTTTTAATGTTTGCTTCTTTTTGTGTCTTTGCCCGGGTTACATTGTAAAACAAAGAACGGTAGCGATATGTAAGCCAGTTTCCGTTTTACAATATTCCATCAGCCACAAAAAAAGTGTAAAATCATTTGTCCTTGAGAGATACATTTAGCATTTTCCAAGAGTTGGTGAGCATTAAACAGATTTGTGAAATACCCATACAAATCAGCGATGTGTGATGCTTCATGCTTGATCATGAAAGTCATTGATATGAATTGCAGGTCTGGAACACCCTGATATTTCCTTCATCGACTTCTGAGGTTACAGAGTTCCATGCAACCAAGGGTTTGTTCCTGCCTTTCCAATTAAAGCAGATTATTAGGTATAAGTGACAAACAACAGGTCTGATTGATTTTGGATCACGACAAGAGTTGTTATTTTGTTTTGGACATAGATGTTGGCAGTCCTCCAGTAGTGACTACAGAACAGTCTGATACAGAATGTGTTAAGAATGCTTTGAGATTCACTGAAGTCAACTTTTATTTGTTTGTATATAGCTCTTAATTTGACACAGGACCTATTATGGACCCCGATTCTGAATTACAATTTATTAAATCACAGAAAAAAACTGAAATTGGATATATGCACATGTGAGTATTCTTTCCATACACAACATCACATTAGAAGGTGATATGATTTCCTCTGTTTAATGTTGGAGATAAATATTGTTTTGGGTGTGGCACACAGATCTGCATTTTGATAAAAAAAGACGTTCATAAAATCACACGGCCAAATATATTACACTTTTAACTTTCTTTGATAGAAGTAGATGAAGCTGGCAGTTAAACCACTGTGCTTTGATTTGGCACTTCTTTGTGTATCTAACAACACTACGGGGGACTCAATAAGTGAGGATTCAGGCAATATTTAGCTCTTTATTTGTGCCTTTTTCCAAACCAGATTACTGCTTCAGCAATGCAACAGTCATTGGAATTTGAAATGAATGCACAAAAGGCAGAATAAGTTAACACGATCAGGCCACTTGCATAATTCCATGTGCGAGCAATGACAATGACTTTTAGCATGACATATAATAAGAATCATTTTAAAGAATAAATAAAATAAGAATAAATGGCTGAAAATATTGCAAAAAGGGGATCTATACATAATCATTGCCATTTTTTGATGCAATAATGCTATAGCGATCCATCAAGCACTTGGCGTTTCTTCACTATTCACGTTGGTGACTGCGGTAAATCTCAGCATGCAAACTAAAACCGAAAATTGTTGTGATTTTTCCCAAACAGGATTTATACATGGACAAACACATGCACACAACCCAAGTCACATATACAGTATGGGTCAATTCACCCCCACACAGGTAAGTGTGGGGGTGTATATATATATATAAGTGTGTTTTAGAGTGAGGGCTGGAAACAGGAAATACACAGAGGGAGCTCAGAGCTTGGCTCAAGTGGCCCCACAGTGGAATATGATGTCTGATGCCTCTTTTCATTAAATTATCAATGTTTTATGCAAAATTACAGTCCAGTTAAAACTAAATAATCAGCCTGCGTAACACTCAACAATGTTTTGATTTTTACAAGATTCATGTTCATAATAATCTCCAACTAATGTAACCCAGAAAACAGTCCAAATGGTGGAAGAGGTGAATAATACATCTCTTTAATCCAGTATATTTTATTCACCAGCTAACACTCTCATCTTAATGTTTCTGGAGATTGCCTCTATCTGAAAGCAGAGCTGTCTCAAAACCTACCTGCACATTTCCACGTCACTGTAAAAGAGGGAAAGCGTTTGTAGCAAAACGAACAGCAATCCCTTCACAGCGGAAGATTATGTGGTTGAAAAGATCCTCAAATATCATGCAGAATGCTTGAAATGCGTAGACACAGCATGTGAAGTGTCCATAAGCCACTGCAAAGGGCACTCTCACTCTTTGACAGGTCAACTTTGAGAGCGACTATACATATTCAGAGTTTTCAGTTTGATTTGACCTTTAATAGAGGACATCGTGTGCTTACATTGTGTCACGGCAGCATCTACTCATCGACATCATCAAGTCATACCTCAAAAATAACACGGACAGGTGGGCGCCAAGCTACAGAAAAATTTGTATTCATGTGGATTTTCAGGGCACATATGTATTATTTATATCTTTAGAATCATAAAGAATTTGAGAATGGAGGAGCCGGTTGCATTTTTTGGATCCTTTTTATAATACAATTAATACAATTTTGTAATTATTTTTTTTTTGGGCCTAAATTGGAGACCGTGTAATTTAGTATATTACTGAAAGCTCTAACCATTGAATAACTCCATAACCAAAATTCTGATATCCATTTTGAATTTTGTGTGTTCCATAACAACTTCTATTCATCAACACATCTATTGATTGCATAGCTGACATTGTAAATCAAGAGATTTTTTGGTCAATATTCAACAACTGGATCTCACATTTAGATTAAGCAAAAGTTGTGACACAGTCTGCATTGTGTGTCAGTGTGTGTGTGTGTGTGTGTGTGTTTTCCTGTACCACACATAACACATTAGCTTCTTACATGAGCAGAATGTTACCTGCATGGGGAACAAAAATGGTTCTCCTTTAGATATTAACACAATCACACCAAATGTTGGCTAAAAACTAATATAACATTTGCAGTAATCAAAATAAAGAAACAAAAAATCTGTTTTGATGAAAATTCTGAGACATTCGTCCCAGATGGTCAGAGAAGGCTGTCTATGCCGTGTTTGATGGACAGTCACTGGAAGGTCGCCAGACTGCAGGTGTCACACCATATGGAATGGGGACAAAGTAAACAAAGTGCTGTTGCTACAAATCATGAGCGCGACACTTTGTTAGGGGGGTTTTAGGAGGGATTTCGATGAGCAACAATCAATATCGAACAAACCCTGATTAATTTTCTAAGCTCTTTTCACAATGTCACTGAACTGTTACAGCGAGAGTTTTTGTCAGATAGGAGCGAGACACTTGCAGGAAAGCTTGTGTGGGTTTGGAGCCTTCAGGTCTGGTGTTGTGCAGTGGGCTGCCGTCTGGCTTAGTGTGGCCGTCTGCTCTGTGGCATGATTTGATTTGTTGCTTTGAAATGGGGTGCCAAGCTATGTAGGCGGATAATAGATACAGTATTTCATCAGATCAATGCAAAAACTTATGGTTCAGGACAGAAGACACATGAGAAGATATGTGCTATGTTGGATATATGCATTGTATCCTACTTATCTGGTGTTGGATTCAGTTATGCGCTGGCCTGCCCACTGCAGCTAAATGCATGTGATGCTTAAAATGTCTTCTTATTTAGAAACAAGTTGGCGGTCAACAATTCAGTTGCCTTGGCATAGGTCACTAAAAGGGACAGCTAAAGACAAAAAAAACCAAGTTGTGTTGCATCAAACATTATACAACATATTAATTATAAATGAGTTACAAAGACAAATCAAAGAGCGTGATCATACATGACCCCCAACATATCGAAGTAATAGCTTCAGAACCTCCGGAAGCATGATACTTTAAAGGAATCAGTCAAAATAATCTTGTTTCATTCATCCTCATGTAGACCATACTCGCGTGGTCCTTTGAGGACTGAAGCCGGAGAAGGTGAGAGAAAACCTCGGCATTTGAATTGGAGACACGTCCCCTAAATCCTCTGCAGGCCTTATGCTAAAGCACAAGGTCAACAGCATCACATACAAACATGCCCTGCCATAATTCTTCTAAAATATTATATGAAAAGCAAAAATAGCACATGCTGATGCTTATTAGGTATATTGTTAACCACTGAAATGGAGTCGATCATGACACAAGATAACAACAGCTATCTTATGAAAAAATAAGAGGAAAAAAGGCCAGTTTACTTGAATTTAAGCTTGATATGCAGATATCCTACAGCTAATTAGATGTCAACTCAAAGTTGCAGCTTGTCTTCGTTACGTAACGTACCTCAGGAGATTTTCATAAGGTCAACCACAGTCCTAAAAAAAGAGATTGGCAATTTGTTGGTGGAAGCGGGGTAATGAGTTGATTGGGAAAGACAGCAGTTTATCTCACAACTTAAGTAATATCAGGCTAATGGTGTGATTGATAAATCAGAATTGTAAATCAAATTTTTATAATCATGAAAAATTAAAGATTAAAGATAATATTACTTGATAATAAGTATGATAATAATAAATCATTATTTGAACATTATTTTTACTTTGCTCATGAAATTGAGGCTTGTAAGTAGAAAAGGCACACAGTGCTATGAGCATTTCATGGCAATGACATAATCTATTGCCCTGCACTGTGTCTGGAGCATGCAAACTTATAACTTGGCTCCGGAAAAAGATTTGAATGCAGCCAAGGAGGAGAGATAACATTGGTAACTTCAATGGTCAAGAGTTGAGGCCATTCTAAATCAATTAAAAGTACTGAATACTTTGAATAAATGCCTTCAAAGAAGAACACTGTTTCAAAGTTGTTGGTGTACAGCTATGCATCAGTGTCATCTTAATAGACTTTAGATTCTGGTGGATATGTTGGTCTGTGTGATTGGTGAGGGAAAATCGAATCCCTCTTCACCATGGAAATTGGTTAGAGAGGAGGCAGTGTCAGATTGAGGATGAAAAGCGAGTGTAACGAGTCGACAATTCCGTCTGATATCAGGCAGATTGCTTTTTAGATGCACAGGTTTGTTTGGCAAATATGAATGTGTCTTGTGAATAAAACTTTTGTTATTTTATTTTAAAAAATATAGATTTTTATTTATCTTTATTCGCGGCACAACTGCCTCTGTTAAGAAGCCAGCAAATAAAGGTTGTGATTTCCTACAACTTGCTTTGTGTTGTCTCATTTGAATGAATCTTCCAGCTCGTTATGCAGCTCCTCGAACCTTGGCAACACATGCGGAGCTGGGCCCTAAGCCAGAGATGTGAAGTGATAGTATCATATTAAAACGCTTTGCTTGTTAGTCATATGTCAGTTTCTCAGACAACAAAGAGTAGTTAACACAATCACAAAGTAATGGCGGTGCAGCTGCCTGCTTCGTATTTTCACCTTGATTATTCTGTATCTTGTGTCCTTACTACGCTGTCTTCTAGTCATAACAAATCAATGACCTCCTGCCTTTAATTACTTTACAATTTATGAACAAATCTATCTTTGTTGATTGCACCAATGTAGTATTGGCGTTCGACTGTGTGACCTTATCGATTTTGGGGTTGCATGATTTCGCAAAAGCTTCAATAAACAATCACAAAAAACCAACAAAAACAAACATGTATTGCTATGTATTGTGACCTCTTTGCTTGATTAATGACTTCATTATCATTTGACACTTTGGTGATGACAATGCGGATTACATTACAGTGTTCTCGACATCATCATTCTCATCATTTGTTTTAATTAAACTGAGTGCCTCCCATTTCATTTCTGGGGTAAAGCTTTTCGTACGAGGATGTTTAAAGTTTGACAAATGCCACAGGCCTACGGAAATCTGCAGTGTTTATGTGTCGCTTCAGTTATGATTAAGGAATGCGCCTCGCTCACCCATGCGGTGCCCTCGATGCTCAGATAACAACTTGCCTCTCTGTCGAATGTGCAGTTGCGTCCTTTTCACCTACTGTAGAGATTGTTATACTTGAACCTGACACAGGTGCACAGAGGTGACTTTGACAGAGACATCTCTGAGGTTGGGAAGGAATTGAGGTTGCAGAGAGAATGAGATGCCAGCTGCAGATTTACACGCCTCCACTGGCTCACTGCACATCATTAAAGCCAGAGGCCGCTCGCAGTGGCTTCATCTCTGTCCCAGCCCACACAGGCTACATCGGGCCCCACACACTGATTTATCTCAGCTGTCTTTCTGAGAGGCAAGAGAAGGGGAAGAGGGCTGACAAGATTTGCACATGTATATGAGATGAATTTCATTTTGAAAGGAGTGTGTGTGCTTCCTCTGACAGAGGGGAACACTTTCCTCCGCTACCATCTCCATTCTCACAATCCGACATGTCTCCCCGCATGCACAAAACCATCATTCCCAGCAGAGAGAGAATTAGTGATGGATATTGTGGGTTATAATGTCTCTAAAAATACATCAGTCACACCTGTATTAACTTACATGGATATCCAAGAATGAAAAATGCTTTGCAAGAACCACATAGCAGATAACTTAAAAGAAAGTTCTCACGGCACAACTCTGAGCGAAAAAAAAAAGTCATCTCCAGGCTTCTGCAGGGCCACTGTCATTTTGCCGGGACACTGGTATAGCTCACGACTCACGGTGCCAGCCATCGTCATCAGGGTCCAAGGCAGTAGATCCTGTGGGACTTGCTGATCCAGACAGGTAAACAAACACTGGGCAACCAAGCAGACATAGTGGTTATGGAGAGGGGGGAGAAAACAGTGGTGACAGAACCACGCGGTCCCATGTGTCCTGCCAGCGTCAACAAGAAGGAATATGAAGAGCCCAAGAAATCCCTGGGCCCAAAGGAGGCCAACAGAAAGTTCCCAAGCGAAACACATTAAAAAGGAGGGCTATTATCCTTGATGGACACTCAATTGAAACCCAATATATTCAAAAACCAAATGAAACACAATGTATCCAAGGAAGGGATTGTTAGAAATTAGACACTTGGTATTTTGATATAAATAATATTAGTACTAAAGTAGAGACCCTCATTTCAAGTCAGTGCTCGGTGACACTCTTCACTTGGAAGGGATGCCGCTCTAACTTCCCATGCCCTCCAGCACTGCGAGACATTTTAAGTGTAGTGGTCCAATTAAGTTGGTGATTTTTCCCCGTCAATACCTGCGGGCAAACAAGCTAAATAATGAAAGAGAAAGAGGTCCATGAAAAAAAAAGAAAACAGTTCTTTTATCATACAAATTAGTAAATTGTTAAATTAATTACCTCGCTCAGAGACTGCGTCAGCCGGATGATGTGACAGAATTTACGCATCTGTACTTACAATACAAATTATTCTCGGTTGAACTGACCCGTGCTTTTATGAATTGGATGAGTAACAACTTTCGAGTAGCAAGCATTTTGTACTTCAAGAGATGATGGTGAGTCACTTCTCTGGACCTGTGCGCCCCCTCTGTCAGCTAGGGGAGGAGGGGTCAGTGTTGCATTCGCACCAGAGGGCTGCGCCACGGCTCGCAGGAACTGGAGTTACGGTATGCGGCCATCTGTGTCTCTCCAGAGGTCTAGTGATAATGCCTAATTGTTGCATGGGTGCAAATGAGCTACAGCAATTCTTTGATCTCTCTCCGGATGTCTGAGCTCTTCACACTGCTTAGTCACTCGGTGTACTGTGAGGGAGCAAGTCGGCCAACAGAGAAAATTCAGATTTTTTGTATTCGCCATCCCATTTCGCAGCCACTTCCCGAAGCACCTGACGATAGAGCTGGTGTTGAAAGGAAAATCTGGTGGTTTAAAAACTCTGCATTCTAGCTGAGTCAAAGCAATTTAGAATTGGGGTGTTTTTTACAGAAGGAGTGGACGCTTCAGCTTTCTGGTAATAGGCTGCCGCGAACTAGGAGCTGGGAATAACACTCGAGTTATCGGTGTAACATGGCTTGTTTTTCCCACATAACACATGTAAAACTAAAATTACGCTATAACAGCATTTTTAGGTATAAATGTCAAAAAGTACTATCCTTACGACCGATTTAGTGCAACAAAAATGTATCAGAAGTGCTACATACACAGAATATCAGAGCAGCTAGGGAGCTCGGGCAAAGTGAGGATTCTTTCCCTTTCCGAGTAGGAAATCCCGACTTTGGGGTACGATCCCGGTGAAACTTTGAAATGTTGACCTCCGAGACAAATGGAGCGCACCGTAAGCGTCTGGTGGTAGCATGTTACAAGTGCATGAAATGATGACACACCAGCATTTGTGTTTCTTTGATTTCCCTGATGCAGTATACATGGACAGGAATGATGCGTTAGTTTGAAACTTCTGCATGAAGTTGAT
The DNA here is from genome assembly GCA_903171835.1 of Mullus surmuletus. Taxonomy (NCBI): domain Eukaryota; kingdom Metazoa; phylum Chordata; class Actinopteri; order Syngnathiformes; family Mullidae; genus Mullus; species Mullus surmuletus. Next base: position 402,586 of record CAESWR010001992.1, read on the forward strand.
CGAGCAGCAGTATTGCGCCATAACCTGCGGAACTCTCACATAATGCATCAAATTAATTGAAGCGTTTGTCGAACACAACGGATAATTTCATAAGCTCAAGGCTTTCAGTTTCTGGCAGCTGGTCTCTGCTCAATAATGAATGTGCTACAGTCTGTTAGTGCCGATGGAAAGCTGAAACAGTGAACATCTCTGTCCAACTCGGGCTAAGACCAACAAAAACTGGATTCAGTCAAAGTTTTCGGAACAACCAGTCGTCTAGCTCCTTCAAAGAACGTCATTATTGACTCATCCGGATCTACAATTCATGCAATCTTTTGTACTTTTGTAAGCTTTCATCCTTTGTTAACCATGATAAGGTACACAAGGGTTTAAATCTTCCAGTTTGTTGCCGTCCCTTTGCTTTTTTCGCTGTTGGAGAGGTGATCGGCATCGGCTCATGGAGCTGCTTTGCTGAATTTCCACTGCAATCATAATGGCCGGACCCTCCGACTGCCAGCCTGTACAGGTCATGCCACTGAAAAATGTTGATCATAATGTCCACTTAAATATACCATATATTTCATCCTAATTGTTCCTCAGTAATTGCTGTTACTAAATTTCAACTTATTGTTCTCATTTAGTGTCTGGAAATGACGGTAAAATGAACAGCCAGGTATCTCGCCAGCTGGCAACGCTGTTGTGAAGAGCTGTCGGCCGTAATGAAAGACAGTCAGATGAGTTAAATGTGGGCAGTAATGCTCCTGACCTCTTCTTCAACTGCTGATGAATGTGTCTTTATTTGAAAAGATGGCAAGAGATTCATCAAGAGGGAAAGTTTGGAAGATTTATGAAGAAAAACCTCTCAGGATAAATGTCTCCCTCTTCATCTGTCAAATACATTTTGATAGCAGTTTCATCGGGGCGCAGGGTCAACTATTGCTCTTCTAAATATAGATTCTGGCCCACATTTCACTTGAGAATACAGCAGGCTTTTTTAAGCATGCTCTTTCCCCGGGTGGCACAACCAATTCAACAAGATACGCTTTTTGAAACGAGTCAAGACAACACATTTTACCAACCATTTTGTTACAGATTGCCTCTATTATTATTATTATTATTATTATTATTATTATTATTATTATTTATTTATGTATTTATTTATTTATTTATTTATTACTTTCTTTGTTGAGCATACATTTTAAAGTAGTGGGCAACAAAGAAGATACACATGGTTGAAAAAAACCATGCGATTTTTACACTAAACCTCCTGGATAAGAAGTCTGTTGTACCCAGCAAACTGTAGGCAACAGACAGATTTTTTGCAGTTATCCTAATATTTCGCAACCATTTGTTATCACATTCTTGAATTTTTTGTCTCCTGCCGCCTTTGAGAGGCGAGGGTAGAGTCTGTTGGATTTTGATTGCATACTGCAGACGGTTCCTTTAACAACACCATTCACTTGTGTTGTATTAATTGCTGTGCTTTTGATGTCATTGTTGTAGTTTTTGTTGATTGAATGTCATTCTGATGATGAGTCTTTTGAGTGAATTATCCCTCTTGGTTATATTAGAATACTGTAATTACACAATGTTGATAAATGCAGCCAATAATTACAATGAATATAGACCCTTTTTCACACTTATTTTGATATAAAATACCTGATAAACACATATGCAGTTTACTACACTACTATTATCATTGCAGGCTCTATTCTGTTTAGGGCTATGCTTTACTCAGTGTGATCAAAAACAATTGGTGCTTACTTGTGATCGTGTTTTCGTCAACAATTTCATCATCTTTCATCTTCATATACATAAAATTATATTCAAGCTTTCATCAGAATATAACATTTTGATGACCGGTTAGATTGTCAGTGCTGACACTTACTGATGCAGATTTTGTTTCCCAAACTGCTGAATGTTGTAATGTTTAATCAACACAGCACTTGGACACTTCCTGTCTTGTACTTGTTCAGCAAGGCTAATCACAATGCTGCTGTTTCTACATTAATTACTCCCAGACTCTTGATACAGCTGACAAATGAC
>CAESWR010001992.1:404631-427548 GCA_903171835.1 Mullus surmuletus
CCCCCCCCCCCCCCCCACACACCTTAGCTCTGGCAACACTCTGTATTCATGGTGGATTCCTCTACTCTCAGGGAAGTGTCCCATGCAGTCACTCCTCTCCACCCAGCCACTTTTTCTCATCCTTCAATTTCACTTTATCAGCTCAAAGTACAAATTGGGGCTTAGTGGCTTGATGGTAAATTGAAATTCATTGAAGCATTTACATGACATTTAGCAATGGCTGCATAATGCGGGAATAATAAAACATGTGTCAAACTGAAAGGATTCGCTCTCTGCCCTGTGCTTTCTCCCCGGTAAGCTAGCGCATACACAAGCACAGACATATTTCTGTATGCAGCACGTTTACGTATGTATGTGTCTGTGTTTTAGCGCATGAGTGCAGTCTGTGAGTGGGTGGTAAGAGATGTACTTGAGAAGGTGCTAGAACAGTGAACATACATTATGATTCTAATGGAGAGAAAAGAATTATGGCTGAATCGAATGGTAGAATCCAGTGCATTTGTATTCCACAGCGACTGTAAAGACTTTAATTATGGTAGTTTGGCAAGTGAGGATGGTAATCAAGTGAAAAAAAATCTATTGTGTGGGCTCAAAGGCCTGGGACCTCGATTGTATCAAGTGTATGTCTTTAAACACTGTTATACTGCCAATTTTCAGGTAGACCAACAACAAAGCTACAACTGCATTGGGACTCGATAGGGCGAGATATAAAGTGTGCAGAAACGATTTTTGGCAAGTTATCTGTATAAACCTCGCAGACAAGCACACTCTGTGCTCTGTATGAAAGGTTTAATGCTTATACATAAATTATATCCATTCATACGGGGAGAGAATTGTTTGTCCTGTATTTCAAAAGGATAATTCAGGTATCTCATGATAAATGAATGCTTGAATTTTCAAATATTTCATGAAAGTAACCCATTATAATATGTAATTTAAGATATGGGGAACTGCTGTCCTGATACAATTGTGTTAAATGCACTTATGTGAGACATGGTTTTCTGAGTAGAGGGAAAGTTTCAAGGTCAGATGCTGTTTGCATATGGCGCTTGGTTGGACTTGACTCTTTTCAGTTCCAGTAAGTGCAGCAGATTTAATTTTGTGGCCGTCCATTTAGAGAAAAGGTGACTGGATGATGAATTTTCTTCAAGAACAACAGTTCAGTCAGTAAAGCTGCTGTGGTTTTGAATATAACTTCAGGCATCATCTCGAGAGTGAACGATTTATCAAATGTTGGACCCACATAGCACTAGAGAATGAGAATGTTTTGTCTTTAGGTTTCTATTTCTGAATCAGGCACTCTTTAAAAAAATTATATATTTTGCTTTTTCGCTGCTGACTGTGAAAAATTCCTGCAGAGCAACCTGATTTGTTCTCACCTGCTGTTTGGTATTTAAAAGATAAGCAAGTCTCATTATGTTTTCAATGCTGTACATCCATCGTCTGCAAAGTTCCCTATTTTTTCAGCACATTTAAAACCACCAAAGTTGACCAAAGTGCTTCACAAGCTCAGATAAATCATAAAAAAAATATATATATATTTATATATATATACCTATATATATAGGTATGTATATATATATATAAGTTCAGACAGATCCAGGCATTTTTTCTCAGGAAATACCTCAATGACGACAGTGAGTGCTCTTTTAGTTCCGCCTTGTTACTATTAGCACCCACGGTGCACCGTGTTCCTGCCATGACTCTTTGATCATATGCTATATGACTCGTAATTGAACATTCACGTTCTCCATTTTACATTATTAGATTAAAAACTGTGTGTGTTACATCTCCCGTCACATCGGCAGACGTTTATGGCGTTGATTGACGGTTATTTTGGGGACAGTTCTGAATGCATCATTAAGAAGAGCTATTTTATCTTCTTTTCAAATGGTCCACAGAGAATACTGAGGCCTGAATACTTACGCCTCATCAACGGTGCTTCGTCTTTTGTGGTGATCGATGCACAGAGAACTGCGGCAGCCGTTTGTATTATTTCTGATGTCACACACGTATGAGGACAAACAGATGGAAAACTAAAAACTAAACTCCAAAATAGGCACCCAAAAAGGAAAAAGAAATATCAAACACCACACATTCAAAATAAATCAATGTAGTAATGATAATTTATCCAGTCATTTACTGAAAAAACAAAAAAAAGCAGACAGACAAGGGAAATGCGGACATGATTTAGAAAAGCAAATATTAAAAAAGAGCAGATTAATCCTCTTTTTTTCCAGGACGGTAGTCTGAAGCCAATATGAAGAGCTCTCTGAGCAGCAAGCCTGCAGAGCAAGCAGGTGTTTATGCTACTATCAGGCTGGAGTCATGCCACATCAACCGCTGCCTTTGAAATATGAGATATCATTGCACGATAAAGAACATTTTTGATGTTGAAATAGACTGATAGATGCACACTGGGTGAAGCAAAGGAAGAGCCTTCAAATTTGCATGTCACATCCTGAAGATTAGGTTTTAAGGCCTTCAACCATCTGTGATAATTCTGTGATGAGGATGCTGAGGATTGTTATCTCTAGAATCGGATGCTGCAAGTAGATTTCTTTATAAATAACTTATAAATCTCTCTATTATACATTACAGTATGTCTGCGAGACAAGTCACCCGTGGAGTGTACGTTGCAGATGCGTCTATTTCCTGAATTGTTAAATTGGGATTGTAAAAAGCAACATGACAATAATATTCCGTAATCTTTCAAGTTATTTTGAATAATAAATGATGCTTTTATTTGATTCTGTATATAATTTAAACATGCAAAATGTATACGCATATATAGTATAGTAATTGGTATGCATATATGTGATGTAATGTATAATGCATTTCTACACATCTATTAGTAAATCAAATAGCTTGCCGCTAAATTAAATGTAGGAAGGTTCTCTAAAACTGTTTAGCTCTGCTCTGCACCTGCAATTCCGGCTACCATTTAACTCCCTCCGCTCTGTCAAACATCTCTGTGCAGATGTGGCTTGACAAGTGTACACTTGAGCTATAGTTCATAACTGAATCAAGTCTTACCCTTTGTCCCCCCCCCCTTATGCACCCATACTCTGCTCATATGAAACCCTTTCTTTTGCACACTGTGTCTTGGTTTTTCCACACATCTCTACACCATACGACAACTTTCTAAGTAAAGCCTCACATCGCTCGGTTTGCAACGTATGCACACATGAGAGGATCCAGGTGTTTGGTGTGTGTGCTTGTGTATGCGCTTGTCTATTCGCTGCAGCTGGCTCGCTGCTGTATGCTTCTCTGGACTGAGGCACTTGGACAGACCCCTTCACCATTAATTACTGCGGCCATTAATCAGACCAGCACATAGCTGTGTAATCCTTCTATAATGCAGTTTTCTGGAGGGGGCCACCAGTGTTAATTGGATTTGATTGGATACTGGTATGATGTGCACACAGAGCATCTTAAGGTAATAATTAGAGGACAGATCAATTGGTCCTTTGTGGCACTGATCCCGTCGTGGAAGTTGCGTTTTTTAGGGCTATTTAAGAAGTGCACAGCTTTGCATGAGCTGTGCTGTATTTCTATAACGCCAAAATGCACATATTAATGCCTAGCAGTCCGGCAGTATCATTGGGAGAAATATGCCATTGGCATGCAGTGTAATCTACAATATTGGATTATTTCTGTGTCCATCCATTTATCAGGCCTTCAAAAGGCTCCTTGAAATACAGCTCTGCCATTAAGAATTCTATTCCTCCAACCAGATTGGATCTTTAAGGTTATTCTAATATAAAAAAACAAATAATAATAATAATGATAATAGAACACCATGAGCAATGCAGTCCAGTTGCTATAGCAGAGTGTCTTTTATCGTTGTTCCTCCGTGTCCCATCCTATCCTTTTTACAGACCTGAATTGAGGGCAGACGTGAGAAGCATTCCACCCACGAATAGTATGTTACCAGTGTCTGTGTTATTTGAATCAACCCAACCCAAAAATATTCAGCTTCTTGCAATGTCATTGCCCTGCGCATAATATAAAGCATGCAGAGGAAGTGGAATTGTGACAAGAAAAATTATAATGGGAAAAAAGAAACAACACAGAAAAATAGCCTTACAATGTTGAATTTTGAACGGAAAGTAATGCCGTTGAACATGTACATAGGTCTATCTCCTCTCTTTTTCATATCAAACATCAGTCAGTCATTCTGTAATTGTCTTTGGAATTTAAATAGACAATGTTAAAAATAAACATTCTATAAACGCAAAGGCACATCAAATGAACACTTCCAACCCCACACAGAAGGGTTGCAGCTCCTGCTCTCACATTGTCACTGGGTTTAATGTACTTTACCTTTCTGTGCAAACTGTCAGCACGAGAACACAAACCTCTAACTATATGTTGGATTTATCCTTTTTAGGATATATATTTTTTATAAATTCCTCACATCTGAGTCCTCATTGATTTTGAATGTACTGAAATGCTGAAATGAAATTTTGAATGCTGAAAAATACTAAAATTAGTACCCAAATAAAAGTAATTGAAAGAAACACATTAAAAAACGAATGAAAGAAGTGGATAGGAAGTTTTAGGGCTCATGTCAAGATGTTCTGGATTTTATAATTTTATGTATTAGTTTGTTTTTGCTTATCTCTAAATGAAGTGAAATATGTGTTTGTTATTTTCATCAGACAGTACCTGTGGCGTTCTAATGGTCAACAAACAGCTGAGATCCAAACTTTTATTACTTCTAAGACTGAACAGCTGCTTAATGGAGTTGCTCTCACAGTGGAGCAGTGTGTGAATCTTCTTATTAGATTACCCATACTTATTTAAATAGATAAATCAGTTTTCTATGTTTGATTAAATTAAGACATTCATATATATATATATACATATATATATACCTATGTATATATATATTTCATAAGGAAGCATCAGAGTATGCACGCTGTGACCACTGAAAAAGCTCATTTCAGTTCTGCTTTTAGATGTTAAGACAACCTCACACTGTCATTCTGTCACTCAGTGGCCTCGCGAAGCTGCCTTCCTGGGCAACGCATTGTCAATTCAGTACTGTCAAGTGCAAAAAAAGCTAGAAAAACCACCAAAGAGGCAGAGTACCTTAATGTTTCAGCTTGCTCTGGTCCGCCTTAGTCTACATAATGTGTTGCATACATTTGGAAACATAATGTCACGCTATAGCTATTATCAATAATAACCCTTGCAGTATAACATACCTACAAATTGTCCTTAAAATTTGTCATGTGGTGTTTTGTCTGCCTATGCGCCCCTTCAATAAACATTTAAAAATCTGTTTTGTTTTGGGGCGGGAGGGTGGGACGACGGCTTGCAGAATAACCGACGTCCCTCAGTCCCCCACAGCAACAGTCAATCTGGAAGGCTTTCTTTAACAAACACACTATCATTAATGCCTATATCACCAAAAGTAAGCATGCTGTTGACTGAAGCAGCACCATACACGCAGAGCAATAACTTCTTATTTGGCTTAATCCCCCCCTATTTTGCTCATATTGATCAGTATTGCCTATTTTAGTGTAGCACATGTCGAAAACACTAACACATACAACAAAGAGCACATTCTGCAGGGGTTTGGATGTTACCATGTGGTTCTTTCATTAAGCTGATTTGAAGCCTCTTCTTTTCACGCTTAGACCTTTAGAAAATCAATTGGAAACACGGAATGCAAAAGTGGCCTCTGCATTTACCCAACATCATTCTCAAAAACACATGTGAACTGGAGTGTGTCAATGTATTGAATGGATGTGCCAATGAAGGACACTGTTGCCCAGCAGCGACAGACATAACCTCACCAAATAGTCTCAGAATGCTGACCTCTGCTAATGACTTAGCATTTTTTTTTTGTCCTCGCCCCTCCTGCTGCTCCTTCAAAGCAGCATCACAAAGACCGGTGCATCCTCCTTGCCGGTGCACTTTGTATCTTATTTGGTAACATCAGCTTTTAAATGAAAAGCTCAGTGGATATCTTCAAAAAAAAAATTTCACCTTCTCTTTTTGTTTGTTTTTACACTGTCAAAGAGGTGATGATTTCGAAACGGAGGATTCATTTGTACTGAAATTCTTACTACGGTGGATATCATCATGCAGAAAAAGGAAATCATTTCACAGAGTGCAGTAATGGCTCAGTGAACAACAAAAGCGCAGTGCCAGGGGAGCACCTGCAGCACTTCCCACAGCCGCCTTGTTCATGGTGGACTGACAGGATTATTGAATTTTTAACATACATGTCTCAAGAATCCCACGGGAATTCAATCCAAAGTCCTTAAATCACCTGGCTCGGCTGAGGTAACCACGCAGGCTCGATATAATGCAGCCCGGTTGAGCACCAGTCCAAACTACAACATCAATCATCAACATCTGCACTTCTTATACCGACCCGTTGTCCGACAAATGGAGGGACGAAGTCCTGCCTTTCCGTTTCCGGTACATGGGTCCCCAAAAATGATTTTTTATGAATGAGAGTGAATGAGGAGATTCCAATTACTTTCTGGTCCCTTTTGAATTGTGCCATGGATTTCATATGTTGTTTGTGGTTTTTAAAGGCCCGAAGAAGTTTGATAATGGAAGCTTTTCTATGGGCCTGCTTTTTGAAATAAAGCACTTTGCTGCTCTTGATGCGGAGGATATACGTCAGCATCCGCACTCGGAACTCTGGAACAGACATGGTGATCTCTCTGCTCCACTTCACCGCCTTTTCCCGCATTGAAAGAGGTGAAAATCATAATAAGTCTGGGCATGTGGAGAGTTTCAGTTATGCCGATGGCAAGAAGCGGAGGGAAAGGCCTATGATGTGACGTCACGTACACAAAATGTAGTCTTTCTCATTGTGTTTTCTACAGTCCTTTAACTGAAGCAATTGCACAATAAACGGTCAAACCCATGACATAAAAAAATATCATTTAAATCCACAAACAACATATGCGTAATGCGAGGCATATAATGACTGGGACCAGGAAATAACTACTTTCTTTCCATTGAAACCATTCATTTTTTATGTTCTCAAAGGTCCCATGGGCGTCTACTGGAGGGGGCGCCACTCCACACCAGTGTAGCTTTAAATTCAAGCTCCACCTCATAATGTCAATGAATTCTACCGAAACAATGATCATCCTGCACCATGATTTGGAACAGTGATCCTTTGATCCGCCTCTCCTCTAACTTACATTTTTCTTTAGAGACTTCCTTTCCTCCAGCGTATCAGTTTGAGTGTAATATTTTCATCACCGCACTGTCAAACTAATGCGCTCATAAGAAGCTGCTGAAAAACTGAAAAAGCAAACATCAAAATCAGAGCACTGAGTTTTGTCTTACATGCAGTGCCATTTATTGGACTCACAGTGTTCATGATGTTAGTGATGTCAAGGGAGAAATTGCTTTTCTGGGACCCCTGCTGCACTTCAAGGGTCTCGCTCAGGGCCTGTGTTATGTCTGTTTTGTGAGGATTTCCACCTGTTTGCATGCAGTTTCTGGGGGGAAATTTAAGTGTTTCATAAGAAAATGTATCTTCATTTGAATTTCTCTATTTTTTCAACAGAACAACAACACAGAAGTGCTGCTTTTTAAACTTTGAATAAGTTGATTGGAAAAGGTTCACCTGTGGGGTGGCCCCCCATTTCAAAATACACGCATTATAAAATGGAATATAATATATGTCACTGCCTAAAGGGCTTGTAGAATAAATTAAATCTGTCCTCATGTGACAGCTTGAACTTTGCTTAAAAGAGAGTTTGCTCTCAATTTAGTAATGAAGCAGAATCGGAAAAAGACCGTCTCCAGATTATGACTTAGATCTCATGTGTAAAATTTAATATATCTGATTGAAAGTTCTGGTTCTCTAGACTGAACTTGAATTCAAATGATAAAGGAAAAAATCTACTGCAAAACTATGCAGGCAAGTGTTTTATCAATTCTGTTGCTACAAAATGTGCTGCAGTTATTAATATGTATCAATCATTTCAACTATACTTTCTGTTATTCCGTCTGTGTTTTTCCCTCACCTTATCCATGTATAACACATTGAGCCTTCCAAGTGTCTTTCCTCGTTTATTTTGATGCTAATCCATAATTCTCCTCAAAAAGAAAGGGTCTCGGGAGCCCAGATCAAAGGCTTGGCTGTGCTCAGTGAGGCCCAGGTGTTTAGGAGGCACTGCAAAAGCAGGAAGAACACCCATCCTTTTTTTTCCCCCATTATGAAGAGCAATTATGAAAGCTGCTTTCTAGATTATTGTAGGATGAAATATGTGATCCTTGTTGTTAGATAAATTAATAATAAGGTGCTGATGTTGAACGGGGGAGACAGTGCATCAACATTTTTGTAGGTGACAATGCGACTTGTTTTGTTAGCCGGGCTCATACTGTAGCTTTCTATTAGTTGCCCTTTGCAGAAAATGTTTGCATTTTAAAAAACTGGCAGAGGAGCTATTTGGGATGTACTCATCATTCAAGCATTATTGACCTACACAAACAACCGCAGGAGCAAATTGCCCAACTGAACACCATCATATTCTTTATGTGCAGCTATTTCTGCCGCATGCCTCAGACCGGATTTTAACACCATAATGTGTGTTTTTGAATGTATGTGGGGAGAAAAATATGTGCGTGTCCATTTACACAATATTGATAAAACATAAGATGCAATCAAGCACCACTGTTGGGATGAAAAGGCATATCCCCTCAACTACGTCTCCGAGACTGACGCGTGGCAGTACTGCATTTAATAGGAATCCAGTTGACAGTAAACCGGATGTCACCGTTCCATCTGGCGGGTTAATGCTGGACTCCATCTGAATGCAACACGGCGGCTTTGTCGTTTCTCAAGCTTGGAGGCCCAGCAGAGGGTTTTTGGCTTGTGACTTGCTGCATTCTTTGCTTGCTGCCGGCCGATATAGAAAGTTTTCCTTTTAGTATTAGATAGGCTATACTTTTTAGGTTTACACACCATCAAAGAGAGACAAGGATTAAGATTTGTGTGACAAATCGCAGCTTTAAGGAAACCCTGAATCTGCTCAGAGCTTAAGCAGTAAATGTTCGACAAGATTCATTATTATAATGCTACAGATCTCCAGAATAGATTTGAATGTGAGTTACTTTGTGCCCGGGACAGTTAAGTTGCTCATGAGCAAGGTTAACTGTGTTTCTAAATGTATAAATTAGATATTTTTGAGATATTAAATGGATTTAGAAAGACACTGCTGATCCTTTCTCCATACGGTTCACTGTATGTAATAAACCGATCTGTAATTAAATGATTTGCTGTGTTAAACATTCTCCTCTTCGGAAATGTGCACTCAGATCTGCACATCGGTTAACTTCGATTTATCTCCAGTAACTGAGTTAGATTCTGAGCGGTGTTCCAACAGTTTGTAGAGGTCATGGTGACCTTTTAGCCCTGTTCACACGATCGTCATATGATTTTTGCTCAGATCTGACCTTGAAGCTGAAGTGTCTGCTTAAAGCTGTCATTTGAAATGGGGGTGCTTTTTTCACAAGATTTTCACCAATCCAGATCCATTCCAGATAGGGAAGAAATCACATTTGGGGGTTTAGAAAGGGCCTTAGACCACCCACATTATTTGTTGAGAGTCGAAGGTGGTGCGGGTGCTAAATTTGAAATGCATGAAGCAATTTGAAAATTAATTTCACACAAAGTCTTTATCTGATAAGGGATTAGATGAGTGTGAGTGACCAAGCAGTAAGGCATTATTAACAGTTATACTGATTTAAAAAAAAAAAAAAGAGTAACCACGTTTGCAAACCAACTTAAGAACTGGGCCAAAACAAACCGAACGAGACACAAAGGGGTAAGTGAAATGGATGCTAAACTAGGCTAATGCAAGAAAAAACTACTCAAACCCCAAATCCCCCCCATGATATCACAGCACCATGGTCTCCTCCAACTGAGCTGCTCTCAGCATAAAAAACCCTGGCTTTGCCTTGGCCACGCCTCCTGCACCACACCAGGAAGTTCCCTCCCACCATCCAGGTAACAAAAGAGACAGGAACAATGGTTAAATGCAAAACAACTGTGCTTAATCCAGTAGTGTCCAAACAGCATGTGCTACATTTAGACAATGTAAAACCAAACACAGAAATGAAGCCAAGAGAGTCAGTGATTTGTGTTTAACTGAAAATACATCAACTAATGTAAAAGGTCTGAGTGAGTGTGTACTGGCAAACTGCCAAACTGGTCTAATAAACTAAGGTGGTCGGCCTGTGTAGTGTTACAATCGTGTGGCTGTGTCCGTCGCTATGGGGATGAGGTATGGATGACGTGAAAAATATGATGCTGAAAACGGCTTCAACCGTCGTGCGTTTTCATTGAAGGTTTATTTTGCAAATATGATTTTAAGATTCACAGTGTACACATACACCAAAACGAACCAGGGAGAATATTCTTCCCTTTAATTCACCTAAACCTGTACTTAGAGAACAGTTTTTTAAAATACAACCAGACTGGATTATTTGATTTATGTGTATGATATGTTGACATTCCAACGCAACAGGCAATGGTTTGTTTTGTTTAGTTTTTTTGTATGTGAGGGATTGTTGTACTGCAACACAATATTTAGAGCCATTTGAATTTCGATGAGGGGATTTAGCATAAACTGAAGCACCAATCTGACTGAGAAATTGAGTAGGTCATCCAAAAAGTATGCTGATGTTCGCTTTATTTGAATTTGGATTCAAGGGATTATTCACTGCAGTGTGGCACAGGTGACAAGCTGCAGCGTGTTTGTGCTGCATCATTAGATGTATAGTCTCTTGTGCTGCCATCGTAGATTATAGCATCAGATTATTACAGTGTGATTAAAGGATGGATGACTCAAACCTGGCACTCATACTGAGTGGCAGCAGCACACAAGAGCAGGCAAACAACAGGCAGAGAAGAGCGGCCTCTTGGACAAAAATCATGCAATTGGGCGAGCAGTCAGATGTATTGCAATCACTTTTTTTTTTTTTTTTTTAATGTCCTTTCTTTCTTTGATGAAGGAGTTGTTTGGGACAGAGAGCCAGACTGTCTGGAGAGGCAGACGTGCCAGCTGTTGCATATTTGTTACAAAGACTTTGTCCTTTCCAGGGAGTGAGGTGGATTTCATATACGACGGCGGATAATATGGAATGGTCGAGAAGATTGAATTTGGGAGAGCACATTCCTGCAAACCCACCCCCCTTATATATGTAACCCCTCAAAGGCTTTCAGAGAGCCATGCTGGTTAATAGATGATACTCTTGAAGCTACTGACGATTCAGATACCTTGCATTCATTAAACAAGGATCTCTAAAATGCCATGTCTCACAGGCAGCGCTCTTTTCGGATCAAAGAGACCAAATGCTTGAGACTCGGTACTAGAGGCAAGGAGGGAAACCGAGGTTCTGCTTTGAGGAAAAAATGCACCCTGCAAAGTTTAAACGGTCAAGGAGGGCGATAAGCTTAATTTAAGTCTTAAGAAACTTAACTTTGATAATAACTTAAGTTTAGAAAACTTAATAACTTTAAAACAAGACAATTTGTCTGATGGGAAGAATTATTATTATTATTATCATTATTATCTCCATAGAGTTGAGCGGGTTACGGAGGATCTCCAAGCGAGCAGAGGGTCCAGTTCTTTTCTCAGCTGGTTCACAAAAGAAGAAAGGATTTGGAGCGGGAAAGTCGAGAGACACAACAAAAGATGGAGGACAAATGGAAGGTACGAAACTGTGCATACACATGAATCCAAGCTTAATCCCGTTGTTCATCCCAATTAAAGAGGCACTGAGTGCACATTTCGGTCTACAAGACTTTTCCCTCTCCACTCACAAATTTAAATGTATGCAGTTTAATGTAAATATGCCCTGCAAATGGAGATGATATGGTGAAGACAGGACAATATTTGGGGGTGCACATGATCGCAGCGTGCACACTTGTATGATGTTTGCGAGAATGAATGATTCGTGTGTAGACCTTGCCATAGTGTCTTTGCATTTAAGCATTAGCAAATTTCATCTGGTGGTGGTGCTTTATTACAACCTGCAGTCAGTGTTATTGCTTGCAATAGGAAAACGCTCTAGCTCCGAATTGTGCTTCAACATTGTCCCAGCTGCATTGTTTGGGACTTTGATACATGTGGCTGATGTCTATATAATTACTTCCCACACAGCTGGTTTGACCTGGTCAGGGTTGCCGCAGCTCCAAGCATACTTCCACGATGATCTGCCTAGGCGAGGAAATGCCTGATCAGCCACTTGTCATCATGTGGCAAAATATCCTCTCGCTCTCCAAATGCGTGTTCTCTTCGCACTGTGCAATTTGCACGTAGATGTGTGAACAGTGCCTCTCTGATGTGCATATCACTCTGAGGAATAATTGTTTTCACATTACTAACAGATTCCCAGCATCACATCTAAGTGTCCCCGACGGACTAATAGCAGTCCAAATGTGCCTTCTCCAGCCACTGAGTTGGCGTGGAGTACTGCGCAGCTCCATGATCATTTCATTCTTTGATGCATCTGAACTTGAGTGTGGAAAAGGGCGTCCACAACGTTTTTGTGTATATGCACAAATTGTAAATGAGGCTTCTGGGGAGTACATGAGTCAATGCGTGCTACTTTTATCCACTCTGGTGAGGAGCTGATGTGAGGAAGGATGCACTGACAATTGTTTCTACTATAGTCGACAAGGGGAAATCTGGGGTTGTAAAGTAGGGTCTGATAAAATCTTGGAAATTGGTTATCGAAATTGGTGGGGGGAAAAGAGAAAAAAGAAAAAAAAAACCTCACCATGTCCCTCACTGGGATTAATTGAGAGTAAAGGTGATGTAACCTACATATGCTGTCCTCACTCCCACTGGTTGTCACTCTGTCAAACCACCCTGTATTTGCATAAAACGGACTTCGAGAGCCGGGAATGGATGAGTTCACTCAGCAAGGTTCCATGCATAAGCAAGGAGCAGAGGGATCAATATAAGATTAGCGATGTAATGATGAAGTTTTCTCCGAATGTTCCACCCAGAATCAGTGTGCCCTCCCCTCATGATGGAGATATGGCTCCATCACGAGCTTGGAACGGCTCCTGGTTGGAACCGGGCCCAAACAGAAGGACTGAATATGATAAAAAGGGACGGTGGTCGTGGTGAGGGGAGCAAACAAACTTGCCGCCCGCATCACAGATTTGCGGTAAGGCAGATAGATCAAACAGTGTGTTAATTCAGCTGCTTCATTTGAATTACTGAGGTTGGAGCTTTAAAGATATTTTTATTTGTATTCACCGAGAACTACAAGCAGCACACAGAGGCTATAGATGTTTGAAATCAAAAGCCTTATTCTTCTAATTTCCGATGTCCACTTTATTGAGCAATTTTTGGGGGGGGTTTCAATAATTACACATGTTGAGTCTAATTCCCAACATCCACATCTCCATCATCTTTCCTAAATTATCCCTAAACTCATTCAAACTGATTGCTTTAATAGATCCAAGTGTGGCCAATTCCAAACCAAAATGACTTTTTGGTCTCTCTGAGACAAAGTGATGAAATGCTACAACATTCACTTCATTTTTTCTCCCTTCAGTTACCAGTCTCCTGTGCCCTCATGCTTGAAGTCATTATTAATCACTCTCCTGTGGTTTGACTCAGAGCTTGAATGCAGATGATCGCATTAAGCAGGATGCTTCACTTATGGGACTTTGCTTGTGATGACAAACTGCAATGCTATGAGAGAAAAAAAAAAACTTTCATTTACATCGGCTTAAATTTGATCTGTCAGACTTTCATTTAGTTTCATTTCGGTGACTTTTTTTTACATAGCAAGTCCCCTTTGAGGGACATAATGCTATCAAGTCTCGCATCAAAAGCGGCACAAGTGCAAACATTGTGACAGCATAAAATGCCTCAAGGGAGCGGCAGTTAGTGAGTTCTCAAATTATTGATATAGCAATGATTAGAGTAAATCTCTGTGGTTTATTTTGATATTGCCAATTTGGACAAGTGATTGTAGCTTATTTGAAGTAAAACAAGACTGGAACGGCAGGGTTTATTTTGATTGTGAAAAACTAGTTTTTCTGCCACAAAATATAATTTCTTGCCTGATAGCTGTGGGGAAATTAAATGAACATTGTCCAGTGTCCAGCTCTATCTATGAATAATGGCGATGTGGACCCACAGAGCAAAACATTTCTATTTTTTGTGCTGTCATGCCACGCAGCCAGTGCATTTTTTTTTCTTTGATATCAGACAGGCCGTGGATCACCAGCCTACTCCTTTGATTCTCTGATCTGAAGCCGATAGTAATTTAGCACTTCATTCATGCAATTATCGGCCTTTCGGTATTCAACGTAATGGTCCAATTGCGGCCGCCCATTATTCTTTTCAAGCATTTTGAATGGTCGAATGATTGTTTAAAGTTGCTTTGCATGGGCTCACTGCTCGCAGAAACCCAAATTCAGACAGACAGAAAAGGAAACCGAGACTAAGCCTGCCAATCACCCACAATTAAACCCAAATCTTTCTCATTCCCTTGGGTGATCTCCCACATCCATCGGTGAAGGATCAACAAGGCAAGGAGAAAAACATAATGAGGAATTGGCTGGTATTCAAATACATGCATTGGGAGGTTTCTGGATAACAAGCAAGCAGTCCACTTCATTAGCTCAGATAGAATTTCTGTATTTTGCCTCCCTACAAACTTCTGTCTTCCATAGCTGCATCGGGGGCCTAATTGATATTTACGCCCGAAAGTAGCTGATGTGGTGTGATTAGTGAAGTGGGGCTGCTGAGTGAGTAGACAATGAACATATTTAGGGAGCTCTTAATTCTATCTAGTGAGCGGGGCATTAAATAGTCGTTTAGAATTATTTTTTTGGTCGAGGTTAGGGTCTTTGGGAATGAGATTGTTATACATTTTATACGCATTGCAAGCATTTCTGTGAAATTAAATAATTTGTTTATCTGCAGCTTGAGATATCAAAGAAGGTCAAAGCTCACGTTTCAACAATATCAGTAATGCATTAGTCATTTTCTCCACTAGAGACGGGTCTGAATCAGAGGTGCACAGAGATGCTGTTCTTTTTCACTAGATATCTTCACAAGAATAATTTTGTAGATCTACAAATCAAATTTTTATTTTACCCTCAGGTGTGTTAAAAGAAATGTTTTAAGGTATCGGAGATGCTTCCTGCTTTGCTCCAAATATTAATGCATTTGGCAGCAGTGGTGTGACCTTTTAAATTAGGTTAAAGCAAACTGTTTGCTTTGCTCACCACTTGGCCAGTAAACAAGCAAGTCTCTTCTCTGACTAGCTGCAGAACCTCCGATCGACTTCGCAGGTCCTGGAAAAAGGACACAACTTGGCCAATGAGCTACCTCCTTGTCCAGCCTTGCCATACATTTTTCAGGCGTCCGTAAATACTATGTATCAGTACACTGTCATCAAACTTCACACGATATATCAAATACCCTATTATGGGGATCAAATAAATGTCTGCCCTGTATCTGCTTCTTAAAGTCCCAAAGGCTTTAATTTAAAAAACAAAAGGATGTGATAAAAATCCATCCCCTGCTGAGTTCCAAAGGACCCCCCCCCCACTGTGAAGTGCAGATGTATGCTGTTAGTGGCTGTAAATGCAAGTCATTATAGATTGGAAATGTATAATAACTCTAAAGGCCAGCCACTCACTCTCCTTTGTGCCACACATCGGCCATGGCAAAGACTTCAGCACATAGACTGGATGGTGTGATTTAAAAAAATGCCAAAGAGTTTCTAATACACAAAATCATTTATTACTGCTTGGCAGAAGGCAGAGGAAAAAGTGCAGTACTAACACATTTGTACGTGACGCGGACATCACCGGATTACATCTGTTCACACAGTAAAATTGGGCCACTTTTTTCCACCCCGCCCTCGTGTGCTATATCTATTTAAATTAAACTTGTCATGCTCCAAATAAGGTGCCTGTCAGAAATACCGGGGTGAACCTGGAATGACTTGACACGTAAATAAATAAATAATTATAGCGCAGGTTTGCGGTCAGCAAAAGCGCCCGCCACCTCTCACTCAAACTCTCCTTATACTAGATAAAAAAATAAAATAATTCTTGCATAGACTCAGCAGTACCAGGCTTAAGTTTTTGGATTAGGCTGTCAGAGGCTTTTTTTTATTTTTTTATTTTTTTTTATTCCCAGGGATAGTCACACAAGTAGGTAACCCACAGAGCCAGCATGCAAGCTAATACAGGTGTGAAGAGTTATGCAATTAGAGTGTCAGATGAGTCACTGGTGGACAGCTTCTGGCCCTGGACAGCTGTAAAGTTATGGCAGTGCTAATTCCCCCTCCAGGCTGAGGATTAATGCTCCGAATTGGCAGAGATTCAGGCCTGATATATGGGAAGCCGGGGAGCGGAGAGCACACAAGACAACAAAGCTGCCCACTCCCTCTACACTCAGCCTTGTAATTCCATTTAAAATCTATAACTTGTTACATCAATTTCTCAGATTTGTAATATGATCTCCTTAGGATCAATAAAAAACTGATTTCTGAATTGCTAGTACTTTGTGGAGGTTTGGGCTAAATAGATTTCCAATGCCACATTTTAAATGCTTCTTTAGTCAGAATATGAATTAAACATGTTTTTGTACCCTGGCTGGCACAGTTTTGCTCTCTGCCAAGATGAGAAGAGATTTAATGTATCTTTATAATTCATGGTCCTTCCCTTGTCATCTAACAGGGTGCACTGATTGACTCGTCTCTTCTTTTCTTGTAGGGAAAAGCAAGAGGCATTTCTCAAAACAACTCCAGGATAAAACTTTGCCATTAAAACAAACCTTTCTCAGAACATTTCTTTTTTTTTTTTTCATGTTTTTCCTCCACAGAGGGTAGAGATATAAAAGTAATGAATCCAAAAGTACACAAAGCACAGAAGTGTAGATCAGAGCCGTCAAAATGATGCAATTAGGGCGGAAGAGACATCTCTCATCCTCCCCTGACAAATTTTCTTCAAAACTTCACCCTAGTCGAAAGAAGAGAGGCAAGTGCAGGCAGGAGGATAGTTAGGGCTCCGCTGCATGCGATCACAGGTTCTGTCGTCTATTTCCCAGAGTCGGGGCTTTATTATTATTTATAACGTGATTTCCAATGCCTCAATTTTTCTTGTTACTTTCTCATGAGGTCTCGCACAATGCTGGTGCGCCGGCAGGATTAAGGCATCTATAGCCTGCAGCCAGATACGGTTGTGCCTTAAAAAATAATCGCTCGAAAATATAAAATCACTTTTAGAAGCTTAAAAAAAAAGAGCAGGCAGCACGGAGGTTGAAAGGGAGGTTGTGTAATCACGAGGCAAAGTTCTGGTGAAGTAGGAAAAAGAAAAAGGCCAGTCCAGGGAGAAAGAAATCTAAAGCAGTCTAAGGAGACTACTATATATTGTATGTAGAAGTTCTATTGAATATCTTGTATTGCTATAATTGGCTTCTGATCTGGGTGTCTTTTTTGCAGAGGTGTCGACTGTATCGGGCATTCTTATTAAGAAAACATAATTTCTTTGCCACAGATTAAAAAAAAATAAAAAGAGAGTGTCTCTGATCTCTGTGTCTAAGAAGCAGAGACTGACGTAACTTTAATAGATATTATATTTTACGCTGATCTGATTAAACGGAAAGGCGGCACTCTCTGAGGGGTGGGACGCGAATGGAGACTTTCTCAGTTTTAAAAGTTGCACTGGTGGAATGGAACGTAAACCATTTAAGCGCTGCGCTCGCCCAATCCCCCCCATGCTTTGAGGCAAAATGGCAGAGTTTATTGTATCGATTGCCAGTCGCGTCTGAAATGATGAAATTACCATCAAGCAGTTGCTTATCTTTAAAATAAACACACAGACGCGCACGCACACACACACAGACACACAAACGACTCAAAAATCCGAGCTGCCTGCAGGAGTCTCTGTGGAAACTGTGGAATTTTTCTAAACACTGCGGTGGGTCATAAAAGGTAGCTTTGCTGGGATTATTTTTTCCTTGAGAGGTGTCCTGTAACTACTTACTGCGATTCATGGAAGCTCTACGAGATAATGTCTAAATGGAAGAAAGTCTGTGGAGAACGAAACTATATAAAAAAATATATATATTTGATTCCCTATAGTGCTTCACTTACATATACTTATGCTAAGTTTATGGGTGCAATTCAATGGAAACATAGTTTTTAACTGATTCATGCAATTAAGGGGGAAAAATTAGATATAATTTTGCGTTCATAGTTAAGCCAACATCTATTGAGCAAAATTATCCTGCTGATAAAATTTGCCTGTCCGGGTAAATGTCACTATCATCCTTAGTTAGCTGTTTTCATCTTGACAAGTGGCAAAAAGGGAAAAAAAAGTCACTTTTCGCCTTTGTAGTTGTGGAGGAGCGGTGGGGTTGGGATCTACTTTCTTCTCTTGCAGTCGGCGCTGGTGTTTATACTCCGGCCCGCTGGCACTGAAGCTCCTGACTATCTGAGGTTTTCACTGAGTGAGCCAGAGGTTTTCGGCCGCTGTGTGAGACACAAAATGAGTCAGCCTCGACTACATGGGCTTTGCAAGACCACTTTCTAACTGGCATGTCCTGAGGCGGGAAAGGCACATCCCTTCTCTCCAGAGAACGACTGGTTTGGAAAAGGAACAAATGAAGCGAGCAGGTGGCTTTTGGACTGTGGATGTGTGGGTGGATGGATGTTCAACTTAGTCGAGGTTTTGCTGTGTTTGTGATTACGAATGTCAGCCCGGGTTGCAAAATAAGGAGCACCAAAGTGTTGCTTTGGATGGACACCCTTGGCCCACATAAAACGATGCAGTATGTTTGACCACAAGTTTTGACCATAATAATAATTAATTAATAATTAATGATAAAAAATAATTATTAATAATAAAAATAATTTTTTTCCCACTTATTATTCACTATATTTAATTCAATTACTCTTCAAAAGTGATAACCATAACCACCAACAACACCACACATGATGTATTTATCATATAGGAATAATGCCAAAGGAGCTTTATAGATTTCTTCCTCAAACGTCATCCATTTTCCATATGTATCAATATGAAGGTATTGGGACTAATAGCTTTAAGCACTTTCGATTGATTGACTACATGTTCAGTACCAGTTTGTGTTTGTGTCCTCAGTAACTGCAGCGTGCTGGCCTGTGGGAGTTGTATGAAAAAAGAAAAGAAAAAACAGAAGTGCAAGGAAGAGATTATGATCTCCTCAAAACATGTCTTGAATTTGTATTGAGAGAGGTGACTGTCACTGATAATCTTCCCTAGCTAACAGGAGATTGTACACGTTCTTCACCTGCATGACTGCCCTTTTTTCTGCATCCTTTAGTTTCTTAAAATGAAATAGTATTTGCTACTGTGTTGTCAGGTGTGAGTGAGGGTTACAGATGATGCTTAACGACAAATTTTCCTCTCAGTCAACCATCAAATTTAAGTAACTCTTCGTTTTATCTTACACCAACCAACTAAAGCAGAAATTCTGCGCCCTTTAGCACACATCCACCTCTTACTCATCAGGAATCAGGAGGCATCTCCAAGCCAGTCTGCATGTGGTAGAATGCCTTATTGGAGGCTGCTGGAAGGCATCCTAATCAATGCCTGATTCATCCCAACTGGGTCCTTTCAATGCAAATGAGTCAAATCTTGGTGGTATTTCAGGGATATTTTGTGCACCCCATGCTATTCTACCAACCTATATAGTCTGTGTGGAAATCCATCTTGTTTCTCGCTGCAGACCGTCCAGTCGTGGGGAGGATTTACTGTAAATGGTGTGGCGAAACGTATGCATCGCTGTAATGTCCAAATCTGTCTTCACAATGCTCTTGTTCGCATGACTGAAACCACTGCGCCGATGTATCTGCTGCTGCAGCCCATGCGGACTTTACCTGCAATACCCAAAGATAATTGTCAGCCTCTTCTCTGCATACAAATGAAGGAGACTTTTGACTTTCACGAGGCAGTTTAGTGTGAACGGCAATCCTTATGGTCAGTGAAAGTAAATACTCACAAGTTGCAACTTTATCAACAAATCAGAATCTTTTGTTTTCTTTTTTTAATGTGTTTAGCGCTAAACCTGTATTCTTTGGTGTTTGCTATTCTGCCTTAACTCCTCTAAGACCCAAATATAGAAAAACCTGGGGGGGGGGGGGGTATTCAACCGTTGAGATGATGTTGTAGGTGGCCTTTGGGCATGAAAATGAAGTGTTTCAAAAAAATTCAAGAAAATGTTGCCATATGGCATCAATTGGGTTGTTGGAGGAGCAGAATTCCCAGTGTTTGTGTTCATTGCCTCAACAACAATACACAACAACTAAGGGTTTATTTGCAGCTTTGGCGGCGCATTACTTATCACCAGAATAATATGTAATGTAAATTTTACATCAGACATATTATCATTAAAGAGAATTTATTTCAAAAACAAGAACTCTGATGTTCATTGGCAGTGATAATCCAAAAAAGTCCTTACATTCTTGTCCTTATAAAAGCAAAAAATTGAGCTCAAACTTGCTGTATTATGTGTTGATTCAGCCTCTACTGCAGTGTGTGCACAATCTTCTCTTCATCTTCCCTGGAAAATGTCCAGTCCAAATCTGACTCCTCATTATTTGCAACAGTGCAGTCAAAGTCCATGTCCACATCTCTCACTTCATCTTGGACAAGAACAATCACCTTCTTCACTCTGTTCTATGATCTCTCCTTCTGGTGGCATTTTAAAGTGGGAAAAATAACATTTAAACAAATGATTGTACAAATACCATATATACTTGTAGGATCACAGATAACAATGAGGTGATGAGGTCGCGGGGGAACTGATTACAGCTTGAAAAGTGCTGTTGCACAAATGTATCAACACATTTCACTGCCCTTAACCATTTGACAGCCTATTGTGCCCTCTGATTATCATCCTAAAAGAAATTCATGCAGCCCCCCACCTGTAACCACACCTCACATTCCTGAACATTTGCACCTGCGCCAGGAAATTGGCATTGGCACAAAAACATTGGACACATTTTCATTTTTTTGATAATGTTATTGTACACCCTGAAGATCAGGTGCAACATATTTATACATCCATCATGAGGGTGATCCCAAAAACACCCATCCAATTTCTCTGTCTTCAAATGATACTCGAAGCCCCTGCCTGGGGAAGCCAGAAAGAGAATAAATGATGAACTAAACTTTGGCTGGGTCCAAACTCCTGCAGAGATGCAGTCACATTCAGCCACTGGAGTGACTTGTCATTGCATATGCAACTTTAACCTGCTGTAAAGAACGTTAGGGCTCTGAAACGGGGGTGGTTATCTGAAATGACAGCCGTCCAAACCTTTTTGACACATCAGTCAAGGTGCCACGTGCAGGAACACATGCACACACACACACAAACAAGGTCTAATGAGACGGCGGTCATGATCATTGTGGATGTAGATACAGTGGAGACACAACCTTTATATTTGTATGGACAGTACTGCTGTTTATTGATTTTTTTCTCTCCAAACAAAAGCCCCATAAAAGGTGAAAGCAACATAACAGTGATTACTGATTAGGCCGACCCGGCTCCTGAGCTCTCTGTTACTGAGAGGCTGTCAGTTTCCTTTCTCTTCTCCATCCTTTCATTCCCGCCTGTCGGCCAGCAGACCGGACAGAAGGTCAGAGAGCTGATCTGTGCCAAAACTCTTTTACCCCTCCTTCCCCTTCTCAGCCGTTTTCCCTCTCAGATATGCAGATTCTGGACCTCCTAATGAGAATATGTTACTCCCAGATACCATCTGTTCTGCCTGCTCCCTGTATGAGAAAATAAAGAACATGTGACATTATTCCAATGAGACTGATTAATCAAAGTCATGGGGTAGTTGCCCTTTGGAGAAGTGTGTCACAATCTGTCTTCAATACGTTTCCTGTGGTTAACCAAAAGAAGGGCTTCTTTTTTTTTTTTTGATATGGATCATGAATATGGAAATTGGGATATCCTGAGTTCAGTAGTGAGCAGGAGGTTGCATTTGTTGTCCAGACTCTTGCAGGTTGTCATTGTACTGTGGTACGCACTTCACCGCAACCTTACACAGATTCAAGACATTTCAGAAAAAGGAAATATTAGGTTTTGAACAAGGAGGTATTCGTCAGGGGATCTGACAAGCAGTTCCACTCCACACACATGAAATATCTAATCTTTTAGCTGATTTTTGTGTATTGTTCAATCGAAATATTTTCTCTGAAGCCTTCTTACAGGTATAATTGAGATCCACGTGAATATGCTTGCCCTCCAATAAGTGAAATTATTTTTCAGAAGCACCTCATGAAGCGATCAGCGTCGAGATGGACACCTCTGTGTGCTCGGTGCATACAGTGTTATTCCAATCAAATCTAGCCTTGTTTGTGTGCATGGGAAATTGTCTCTTCCTCAAATTAGAAATGACAGCCAAAAGGGCCAAGAGGGCCAGCCAGTCAAAGAACGGCTCCGGGATGTTTTACAGCGGCTTTTCTGAACATCCCATGCTGAAGCAGAGACATGCTTGAGGGCCATCAGGAAAGAGAGAAGTAAACTAATAACACAGTTCCAGCCGGCAGTCATGGCTGCTTGTGCACAGCAGTCACAAATGGGATCCAAATCAAAGCGTTGCAGTCATGGAAAAGTATGACGCTGCAGTAATATGCACAGTGTGAGGTGCCATGGTGATTAAAGGCAAACTTTAGGACACTCACCCACTTTTGTCTTGACACACAGTTTTGGAGGATTGATTCCTCGAATTTCAGCACTGTAGAATACACAATTACTTCATGTTGACCAACAGCAGCTTGGTTACACTTGCACAGGATGTCCAGGATGTTGAATTTCCAGCTTAGATGATGCAACACTTTAACTAAAAAAAAAAGTCCCTTCCAAACTAAATCCATTATGACTATAT
>CAESWR010001992.1:429467-444381 GCA_903171835.1 Mullus surmuletus
CTGCCCTGCAAAGCCCCACCGTTCAATGAGTGACTGGTTGTTGACAGCAGACTCGTGTCCTTCAGACTTTAACTCTGGACTTGCTTTTGTGAGGCATCGCAGTTGGTGTAACTCAATGATTGTGTTGTTCAGAGTGACACAAAAAGCACATCTAAATTTTGCCGAGATAATCACCCCCAACCCGTCACCCGAGCAGCGTAGAGTGCGCGTCACACAGCTTCCCCTCAGAGTCATGCTCAATAAATAGCATACACAGATATCTTACAGAGCAATTAGAGAGATTGACTCTTCAAAGTACTGCCACTGTGAATCAAAGACACACAGGGGGAAAAAACACTAATACTGAAAATGTTTACAAATCAAAGAAAAGATGAATTGATGTGGTTAATAATGGGACTAATATATATAGAGAGATAATGTTCCATTTAACAGGCATTTATTCATAAACTGAATTGGGGTGGAGGGCATCACCATACCTGTCTGTGTTTTGGATGGAACACAACACAATAAAATGCAGATGCACCACACTGTCCAGCTCAACACAATTACAAATGTGGTTTGTTGATGCCTGTGGTGCCATGGCAACTATGCGGATAGAGTAGTAGCAATAAATATATAGACGCTAATACAAAACATATCCTCTGGGGTAAAATTAATGGAATGTAATATAGCCAGAATATTCTCAAAGGCCTATTCCGGTAATGAAGATCATGCTTTAGAATGAACATGTACTGTATGAGCTTTCTGGGAATGGAGTTTCTATATGTATGTATATGGACCCTGATCAAGCTGTAAGTGAAGACATGTCTCTTATCTTTGTACGTCTTCCATTTTAACTGCAGAGTGATTTACAATTGTTGCTCCAAGCTGGATACGTCATAAATGCAGAGAATGGACAACGAAGGATCTTCTTTTCTCCCATCTCTCATAAGACCTTATTGTACGATATTCTGATAAAAGTGAATGTGACCTTTTATATATTGTGTCTGAAAGTGCTTTGATAATTCAAGAGGAAAATCCTTTGCAAATCCAATCATACTTAATCCCTAAAATCAAAACATGCTTTTACAATTCAAGAAAATCACAGTCATAAGGTAAGGAATTTACAAAACGCTTGTTTTTTGGACTCCTATCGCATTTAGAATCACATTTAGATCAAGGTCCTGTTAGCTTTGGATCAGGTGTATGCTGGTCAATGGAAGAAATGAATTTGGCAGGAAAAATGTAGCAGATGTCATGTTTAAGGATTGTTTGTTGAACTAACATTGCAAAAGCTGCTGACATTGTCATAGAGATTGCAAATGTAAATGACCATTTCCATATTTAATCTGATTATAGTTGCAGATTTGGGTTCACTTGTTCAACTATGTTTAAATGCAATATCTCATTCTTCCAGCACACACCCAAAAGGATGCATCTTGAATTAAGTTATCATGGAAACAGATGGCACTTCGTGATGCAACGTGAATGCCAATAAACTGGGACCTTATCATTGAGCGGTGCAGCTTGCTCCCAGCCCCCCCCCCCCCCACACTCCCAACCTACTTTTCCCCCACCTTTTAGCGTGATTTGCATGATCAAATCGCAAAACTTCAATACCCCAACTGTTACTTTAAATCACGCCCATCAATGACACGTTTTCCATCCAGGGGACTTGTGTGCTGCGTGAGATGGGTCACATTAATCTTATCTCATTTTCTTCTCCCTTAATTTGCAATCTGCAATCCATCATGCAGGTTTCAGCATTTTTGTCTTATATTATAATTTCAGGGCTTTTTGTAAAATAATAAAATAAATTTTTTGAAAAACGCAATAATCTTATTCATAATTTGGGCTGTCATCTATTCAATATATGCACTTTATATGGTGCCGTATTAGGCACTCATCTGTCATAATTCATTGCAGTATCATTGTGTACTTTTTTCAACTACCCTCGCTTAGACATAAAGCAGGAAAAATATCACCTTATGTGCACTTGGACTGCGTTTGGTAATAGGGGAGGAATCCAGAAGTGTCAGCTGTGAGTGAGAACGAATGTAATAACGGCAGAGTGAGATAAAGCCAGGCAACCACCTTGTCACATTTAGAAACATGCAGGATATTTCTTCAAAAGGGCAATACGGTAAAGGGAGATGCACATGAGAAGCCAGAATACCTCTTGCAAATGCTATCTGCAAGAGACATTTATGTCCTTCAGTCTGAGCTTTCAGCAAGATAATTATATGCGCCAGCCTTTTTGAGCATGTCATGTTCGTAGCGCATTGACTGGTGTTTATGTCCATCATTGATAGTTCTTATGTGCACGTTGCCTCTTCCCCCATTTGTCCATCCAAACATGAGTTTCCTGTCTATGGCTCAAGAGATATTTATTGACGCCTAACAAATAGTATTATTGAAAACAGATTTTTTTCTCATGTGGACAGAGAATCTCATCAATCAATTTTGGAAGGCTCTTGCGGCAGTGGGACAGAAAATTGTATGAGAGCATCGCCACTTACATATACCTGTGTGCCTGTACATTTATAGCCGTGGCGAACATCAGGGAATTAAATCATTGTGGTGGACAAATGCAGATACATCAGCTGAGGGAGAATTTATTGTTTATATAAGTGGTTATCACTGAAATGAAATGAATGAATGATACGATTGCATTAAGAGGCCACGTCGCGCAGCTTCGCTCCAACAGTGAGATGCCACTAACTCCAAATCACTTTTCTTGACTCACCATGAGACTGTATTGTTTAGAGCCTGCCTATTTCTGCCCCTGAAATATTCGTGCATACATATTTATGATCCTGCTGATGGTGTCGCTACCATGTTTTATGCAAAATTCAGAAGTAAATTCAGAATTTTGAATTGAAGAAACTGGAAGTGAAGGCATAGAGGGTCAGCTCTGAAATTTGGAATTTAGCACAACCCTGGTACCCCCATATATTCATATAACCTGAAGTGTGGAGCCATGGCTTGGCGATAAGAATTCGCTCGAAATGCAGATGGCGATATATGATGGGTCCATTAGCAATAAAGGATGGTTAAACCAGCAGCAGCTGCAGAGACACACAAGCTGAGCACTGCAGGGGCACAGCCTCGTTTAGGACGAATTTGCTTTCCACATACACACAAATGCACAAAACTGTCATAAAAATCGTTATTCCCTCTCCTCACCAATCATATTAGCAAAGCCTTTTAGCCACAATTTTTTTTCCATTTTATCTGGTGTTGTGGGAATTACACACACAGCTCACTCTGATCCAGGGTGGCAGGAAAATGTGCTTACACTGTTGACAACTGTTTTCCAAGAGGAGTAGTCACCAGATGAAATCATATATGACTTTCACATTTACATATCAGAGCATTTTATACACTAGCTGGCTCTCTCTGGGGAGGGGGGGCTGCACTGTGTACGGTAGGCACTGTGATTATCAGAAACCCAAGATTAGACATGAAACAGAACAAATCTGCATTAGCTGTACGGATTTGTCATCAAATCAAAACTTTAGTCAAAAACATTAACATTTTATGCATTTATTTTTGTTTTGTTTGCCCCCATACGTGGTTAAAAACACTCTGAATTGTCATCTGTGTAGTTATACGAAATCATCTGATAGGAAGGGGCAAAATGCAGCTGCACCACAACTACCAGTAAGAAAGACTTCCTGCTGTGAACTTTGACAACGTCAATAGTTAACCGCCATGGTCTCCCTGTAATTTCAGAGGCTACATGCTGACACACATTGGATGATGGGTCTCAAATGGACATTCGCCGGCAACGGACAAATGATCACTCAGTGCTTCTCCTGCCCACAATTGTTTCATTCACCTGTTTATTTGCTGTTTAAAATCAAATAACAAATAACAAACAACAAATAATTCAATTTTATGACAATTTTCCATCCTCCATGAGTCCTAAAACATTATTCTCTCAGCTGAAGTTATGGCATTCAGCAGGGTAACGATATATAAACCAATGTTTCAAGGACATCAAGTGTTAGTTAGTTGCTTGGTAGCTGTGCGCCAACCTACGCTGTTTCTTACATTGTCTAAGATATTAATAAAAGTAATTTTCTGCAAGATTTGTGGGGAAAACTACAGTTGGAATGAATCAATTCTCTGTCCTCACCACATGATTGGATTTTCTGTGCATTGAGTGGGAGGAGAGTTGACAAAAGGCATGGCAAGGTCATCAGTCCTTATAGCCTAGAATAAAGGGAACACTTTTGTGACTCACCTGCCTAAACAACGGGTCATCGCAGAAGCACAAGGAGGGCTAAACATTGCCCGGCATTCTTCCCCTCGCAAACGAAGGAGGACAAGAGCAAAGAGCACCTTTAAAGAATGTTGTAGAAGTGGTGCATTTTTTCAACTACAGAAGGATTATGCAATGAGTTTGCCGTGTAAAACATTACGATTAGCCATTAAAGAAAATGCATTTCAGGATTTCTTTTTCTTTTCTTTTTTTCCCCTTCCTCATACCAGCTTTAATTGCCTCCGCCAACGGCAAGGAGATTATGTTTTCATGGATGTTTGTTTATCTGTTTGTTTGTTGGATGCACAGAGCAGTCTCACCATGTTTTTTCTAGATCATTGCAGCAGGAGGTACCCATTAAAACATTTAAAAATTGGATTATTTATGCATGTATTTTTTGTTTTTTTTTAATGGCACTGGTGGAAGTCTGCACCCTTTGCTGCAAAGTGTGTTCCTGGTGGAGGCGGGAAACATGAAGAACAACCCATCCCAAAATAGGGCGGATTGTGATTTCTTTTCTCCTACTTCTGTAAGAGCACTTTCAGGCCATTTTGCCTTCAACAACAATCATTCCATTCCTACTTGTTTGATTTTTTTATTTATTTTTTATTTTTTGTCCTTTGGTTTTCATTTGACAGTATCCACTGGTCAGGAAAAACAATCCTTAATCACTTCACGTGGGTAAATGTGAAACAGAAAACTTTAATTAGCATTCCATGCTGCATCATTACTGTTGCTTTTTTAAGCTGCTTTGTTATTTAGCCATACTTTGGCCCACATCCAGCTGCCTGTCAATCCACACTGGAGGCTCTGAAAGCATTTCTTATGACATGGGAAGAGGGAAGATGGAAAAACCGGTTTAATATCTCAGGGTCTTGGTGAGCAGAGCTATCTGCTTTCACCCCTTTTCTCAGTCTAATTGCGTGGGTTCTGCAAGCTGCCATTGGGGGCTATCGATTTGTACTACCTGTTACGGTGTCTGGTGGGGCGTTAACACACAACATATAGTGATTATCAGCTCACCAGCCCCGCTGCTGAGGATATGAGTAAGTGTCTACACCACAGGTACACTCTTATCATCAATGATAGAAGGAGAGAAAGAAAAAAAAAAAAACAAGGAGCAGTGAAGCACATGAATCAGGGTGTGTTTTCTGAGTCTCTGTGTGTCGGAGAGAGAAAGAGACACATGGAGAGGCAGGCTCGGAGAGGAAGAAATTAAGATGTAATGTAGCACATAATTCAGCCATATGTTGCTGCTCACCTTGGGGGGGGAGGGGCAATTTCCGTGGAGGATGCATATTTAGATTCTAAAAGAGTAGGAGACATCTCAAAGGATGCAGTCAACAGTCTCCTTGAGGTAATTCTCGGAAATACATGTCATAATAGAATCAGTGTGACACACTGTGATGGTATCATCAAAGTGTGTGGATTTTTTGCATTGTATTTTCTTTATATCAGTTAAAGCAGATCTAATCAACATACAGATCTATTTGTATGAGACACGCAACCAACTTGAAAGTTGTCGCTTATATGGAAATCCGTATTTTTCACACTTGATAAACTGAGATATGGCAGTTGCAACATTTATTTGTGAAAATATCTATCGGTTTCCATTCACTAACAGTAGATGTCCTCATCAGAACTTTGTGAGAAGTCATTTACTAAGCAATTCATTTGCAGGAAGCAATACAACATATTTTTTTCCACATTTTTTAAAGGGTCAAATTCTATTGACTACAGTTTTGTCATATGATGAATCTCCCTCTAAGCACTGGATAATAAAAGATGACACAAATTGCAATCTTTATGAGCTGAAAAATGTTTGGACTATATGTAAATCAACTCATTCTCAAAAATAAAGACAGATTACGTAATTGTGCGGACTAAATCACACGCAGTTTATAGCCTGTGCATACGAGAGATTCGTTTTTCTGTGTTGGTACTGCAGATGGTTGGATTTTGGTGAGGAAAAAGGCCACAGGGGCTTCTGTTGCAAAGTGATTCAGCTTGTGCCTTGGCAACTCTGAGTTCATTGCTTCACTTTATATTAAAAAAAAAGAAAAGAAAAAAAAAACAGGCATGGCTGCAGCTGTTGCTGTGGAACAACAGCTAGTATTAAATAAATCTGTTTCTTCGAGTATCCAACACTTATTGAAGCATGTGTGCATCTGCGCAAGTGAGTGAGTCAGAGACAAAAAGAAAGAAAGCTAGAGAGGGTAAAGTAGAGAGAGGCTGAGGGTCTGACTCACCTAACGTCAGCCCTCAACACACTCTTTGTCTATTAATGTGTCCCTTTCATGCATTTCTGCTTATATCTACTCCCTTTCCACTTGAATTTGCTGTTTTGGACGTAGATGGTTGCTAAAGGTGCAGTGGACCGTAACAGCAAAACATTATTTCATGATCACATCATCCTTGTTGTGTATTGGAGCTACTTAGCAGAGCGCACTAATTAATCTAGTGTGAGTGCTGTTATGCTTCCGTGGGCTGCGAGCGCCACGTAAGGTAAGGTTGGCAAGGTGAAAGATGAAACATGGTGGCAGATCCGGGGATAATGTCCTTTAATCAATGCTGTTCGCCCACAAAACGGTGAAGAATATTGAACAGAGTCCATGCTGTGGAAAATACCTTTATGATATGAATACTAACACTGCATTTATGCCACGGGGGTTTAGGCTGCAGTAGTGATTACAGCTATGGAGCTGTCCGTGGTGCTGATCTCGCTGCTCGCCTTGCACCATACTCATAGTTCTCACTGGTATTTCTATTGATGGCAGAGGAAAATTTCTACAAACTAAATAGTTTCCATGATGTTTATAACATTAATTTACAATAAATATTTTCTATAGAATTCATTTTATGACATTCTGATGTGATTTATCATCCTCTTTATCCCTCCATCTACAGCTACACACTGGTATGCGTACAAACCAAGGGCAGTGAGCTAATACAGGTGCTTTATGTAAAGTGTATTTTGGTGTCAGTATCCAGCTGAAGGATACATGCTCAGATGCTTCTCTACATTACATCTGCTCTATAAAGTCTCCGTGAAGTCAGCAGCCAGTCCATTCAAATTCTGAGTAATGTTGGACAAATAGTCCAGATGAGCTTTTAAAGACAACTTCAGAGGTTGAATTACATATTTTCAAAATGGCACACTGCTACCAATTGCTGCAAAGTCTTAAGGAAATTATTCCTTGCAAACAGAAGAGGATCTCTTCCCCTTCATTTTCTTTCCTTTGAAGTCTTCAGACTTTATTTGTTCTGCACCCTTTTTTTTTTAATAAACGTAAACTGCATTCTTAACATGGAAATAGAATTGTTGGCAACTCTGATTTATGTAATAGATTTGTTTGTACATGCGGCTCTTGAAGGGAGCCTTGAAGTACCACCAAGTAGACACTTTGAATATGTTGACATGTATATAAAATAAGTAATTATTAGCTGTCTAAAGGAGTACAGCGTTTATTTATTTTTAAAAGACTTACTATGCAAACATGTACAGTGCTATAAGGGTATCTTAGGCACAGTAAAAAGCATATTTATGGCTCCACCTTTGCATATGATTTTACAGATTATGTGACACCTTGATGAAGCATCTCACCGTAACTTCAAGATATCCTTAGCCATGGATTGTAGTACGAATGAATGAGGCACAGTTTCAGTTTGTTCTTCGTAAATCAATATTTTTTCATTGGGGACCTCAGTCCACTGTAATTTCCTTCTCTTTACTAGAAACATCCATCCCACCATCCCACCATCCAACCATACATCCATCTTTTCATTAATTATTTTTTTCTTTTTTTGTATTCAGCAGGTGCTTGAGTGCAATTTTCCTTCAAAATGCAGTATTAAATAGTGTTAAATAGGAGTCTGGGTGTATGGTTTTGTACCAACCTTATCCTTTTTTCTTTATCTTGTGGTTTGCTATATTTTCATGTATTATATACTTTGAACCATGTAGGTTGTGTAAGTAGTGTAAGTTGAAAATAGTGTCTATTGGTAGTCTATTTGATTTGATTTGATTTGATTTACTTTACACTCTTCTGTGGTTTGCTTTCATCATCACTTCCAATCATCACAGCGGCAGCAATCTTCTGTGTCTATAAGATCGAACAAGAAAGCAGCTGAAACCTGTGTGCACTGCTATTAATATGATCACAGCCATATGTTGTGCTAATTCCAAACCAAATGCAGACTGACTGGAATTACTGAGTCGGTACCATCTGATTTGACAGATTTATTAGCGTAGTTACAGAGGTTAAAAAGTAATCATGGAGTCACCGTTTGGTAACTACAGTGAGGGGAGAGGAGGTGTATTACTTTCCAGCCATCCTCTGAGTTTAATGGTCACCGTTTTTCATGACATGCCACGTCTGGCTCTGTATTCTATTCCTCATTATGCTAATCTCTTTAAAAAAGTGTTAGCTTGCCCATTAGACATTATCACAAGCAGCTCTTATGAATGTCATCGTTTACCAGTCATTGATTCTTATTGTCCGTAGTTAACCAGACTGTAAAATGACCTTTCGAGGAGAAAGATTATGAAGGTAATCAGGAGTGAACATCGCACTGTTCAATTATTTCCAACCTTTCAAGGTGATACCTTGCAGTGGCCGAATAAAGTCCTGGCTTGACTCTTTATCCCTTCCTTAATGTACTATTTCGCTTCTTGCTGGACGATTGGTGCGTCTGGCCTTTGTGCTATCAGCTGTGTCTCCTGATAGTCGCACAGGTGTCCTGATGGTTTGACAGTTGCACCCGAGGACACGCGGCATCACATGATAATCTTTTCTCTGGTTGTAACACAGCATGGGCTACCACGCTCCCCCGTATTTTACCCCCGTGGAACCAGTCTGAAGAGACATTTAATTTAAGAGCCAATCAACCTCCACCCCACGAGATGTGTTGTGTATTTTTCACCCCTTCTAACAAAGTACAAACACAACCAATGAAAGGTTCAATTCCTTGTAATGTCTTCTATTGATTACATGGATGTTTGCACTTTTTTTGTTTCATTCTGTCTTCCCCGCCCCCCTCCCATTTATCTGCCCTGTGGCAGGCAGGACAACCCACTCGAGTTCCCGTGTGTCTTAACAGGAAGACGGCTACACAGAGGATTAGCGAGAGAGAATCGGCCATCACATCCAGATGCTGCAAATCTGCTCCCTGCCTCACATCTGAATAGGTATGCCATTGTTTGGAGCCCCGCTTGTTTGTTTTTTTGTTGCTGTTTTTATTTTGGCACGAGCAGGAACGCAGCCAAGAAGATAAACAAGCTGAAACTGAGGTTATAGCAAGTCTAAATCCGCCATGATACGGGATTACAAGGTTTATGTCATGCTTTAAGTGTTATCCTCTGATTGTCAGTCAAGATTTTCACAGCAGCAAACTTAGCAAACCTTTAATGGTCGCGCATTAACAGGCTGTTCTCGTGAGACGAGGTTCTGCTGAAAGATACATACACATTAGTCATACGACTCTGGCTCAGGCTCTTTGTGGGAAGTTTCATGACAACCCTTGCAGTGTTTTATTCACAAACGGCACATTTGCACCAATCCATCATCTCACATTTAACAATGCATGCGCTGAAAGACTTGGCCGAGCAGGGGGAACAGTCTCACTTTTGAGGGAAAAATTAAGAATCAAGTGTACCGTTGCTTGCTCATCATGCATAACAATGTTCGGTGGGCTTTTGTTCACCTGCAGAGGAAATAGTCAGTCATGCTTGACTTCAGACATCAACATTTTATTTTATTTATTTCCATGGAGAATACACCACTGATAATATGATGGGTAACAAAAACCAAAAAACAAACAGCTCTGTATTTAATGACATACTGTCTTTGTCAAAATATGCAACATTATACAAATAGGATGTTTAAGCATTTTTACATAGTGCGGAATGATGAGGAAAACTGCTAATGGCCTCTAAATTTAAGCTCCATTCCTGAAATAACAGCACAGGTAACAGCTCAGGTTTCAGCGTTGTAATCGCTTGCATGCTCAATACTTCTAACATTTATATTAAATAGCATCTGGGGGGATTTTCCCACCCAATATGCATCTGAGTGTGATGAAAAATGTGGAGCTCTGAACACATGTTCACCTCTTTGATGTTCAGACTGAGGGAATAGGGCTAAACTCTTTTTTGTGCAAGGTTTGATCTTGCTCTCCCCTGAAATGATCCATACCTCATTCTAAGTCCTGCAAACGTGTCTTGCACAACTCTGCTGCTCTGGTAACATATACGGCTGTGTTGCCTTAAAGGAATGTAAGGAAAACAAATCTTCAGAATTTAAAAAAGCTATTCAAGTTTATGCAATTATGTAAAAAATATATTTGCATTTGTAAACGCAGTTATCGGTAATACCACATTTTGGATACTGAACAAGACAAAGCCATTAAGTCTTGCTGGGGGCAGCCAAACCCCAGATTCACATTTGGGATGGACTGTACACATTTCATCATACCCCAGTGCACCAATATCAAATTTTCCCCTGTTGTCTCTTCCTGCATCAAATTTTACACGGTATGTTTCAACTGCCTACATCATCTTTGCATCACAAAAAATGAGATAGTTGCACATAGTCATGACCTATAAAGGAGGAGATGCACTCAAACTGAAAGGAATGCATAATTTCTTCAGGCCTACGCATCGCAGCGAGGCAAAACTCACATGAGGGTGTGCAGAGACTGGAAACGTTTGCACGGTTCGCCCATATGGTCCGTATCAGGGAACACATCGGGGATGGGGTTTAGCTTTGAGCCCCAAAGCACTGCTAAAAGCTCTGAATAACGCAATTCAAGTCATTCAAGAATTTTCACTGTAACATTACAGTCCTGGCCTTGTTTACACATGATGCAACCTTTATCTGAGATCCATCTAAACTGTAGTCGTCAAAGGTTTGCTTATTAAAACAGTAGGGTGGTTTAATTTGCCTTTAAATTACAATGAGGCTTATCTTAGATGTTTCACGAACGTCTACAGAGATTTGTCCTCTATTTACCCCTTTATACAAGTTTCTTTGCACTGTCAAGGAGGTGCAAAACATATGTATAAGGTGACAGATTTGTCTGGGAGAGTGTAATGTAAATCTATTGTATTAAAACAAGCCTCACTTGAAGCACAGGCGGGAGAGCACTCTATGAAACTGTGTGCCTTCCACATTGGAAGTATGCTTGGAAGGACATGCAAGATTACTTCTGTGATGTTCAGTATCTTTCAAAACACAAAAGCCATTAGAAAGTCTTGTCACATCATACAAAATAGATATTTCGAGGGAAGAAAAAACTAAAATACGTTTAACAGGGTGGAAGAAATAGGCATTCAGTCAGAAGTAATGCCATTTGTGGGCTCAGATTCGCCGTGTTCATGCCAAGTGTGCTAATGCTATTTTGTCTTTATGTGTCAAAGGGCAACACTGATGGGTGATGATGCTCAGTGGTGTGATATAACATGTATTGATTGCAAAATGATAATCGACCTGCTTCATCCCTCTGTGACTAGTGTTTTATTTCATTTTTTTCAAATTCCTTTTTTCAGCCACATGCAATGTGGTGCTCTTTTGCCGTGCAGCTGAAGCTGCTTAGAGGCTGAAGTACTATTTTAAAGTATCCCAGACACAGGGGAGATGGGAGGGGGGGGGGTATCCAAGCCAAAAGTGGCCTGGAATGGAAAACGAGCATTAATTCGTTAATCAGAAGCCCAGTAAGCCAAAGGAAGCCTTGGATAAGAAGTACAGTTGGAGATGAATGTGGATCAAAGTGGAGATTAAGCAGGGTGGCAAACACATTGATGCACCCAATTATCAAGTCCCTGATATCGGATGAATGGCTTTGCATCTCCAAGTTGCCGTTGCAGTTGAATTTCATTCACTGGTGGCGAGCAGGCTAATTCCGTTGTTGAAAGGTGTCAATATTAACAAGGGGAGGCAAAATGGAACACAAGACATGAAATGGAGGAAGGAAATTTTCCTGTGAAACCGCTGGCACCAAGACTGATGGAGCAACAAGGAGAGGAGCAGAGCCGCAACGCTTGCATCTTGGTCTTACCCGAGTACTTTATTTCATAGCCTATGAGACCTGCAGGATATCGGTAGTGATGTCTCATACCCGCCACAACAACATCATGAATAATGAATGCAAAAAAATCTCAAAATAAATAACACACATTATTAATGTATTCAGAGGCTCCGTTAAAAGGGGACAGCTGTGGGTGTAGCCCCCTTCTCTCAGCGGGAGCAGGTAGACGTGTTTGAGAAAGACAGAGAGAAGGGCAGCACACTATGTGTTTTTCTGCAAACATCCCTGGCAGCTGAGATATTAGTGCCAGGAAAAAGTGTTCAGCTTGTCTTCTGTGTGTGAGACGAGTGGAGGGAGGGCTGTCGATTTAAAGCAGAATAGTCAGTGTTTACGCAAAGCTGCAGCGGAGAATACTACAGCAAAAAATGGGGTGGAGAAATCTCAGATGCAAGTGGAAAAAAAGAAATTTAAGGAAAGTGACCTCAAAAAATGGTGCAAGGGCAATATAAAAAAAAACAACAGCTTGAAACGTGTGCATCTTTGCAAATGTATTGAGAAATGTGCCAAAAAGCGTCACCAACATTACCTACATTATCTAATTGCATCCCAAAGCATGTATTATTTAGACTGTGAAAACACACATTAATATTTCTAGCCTGCAATATTACGTGCTTGCTATGTTATGTCTCTCCCACCCGCCCACTCCTCTCTCCTGTCCAAACATCAGCTTTCCACTATGTTGGCTGTAAAAGGTGGTCAAAAGTGATCTTCTTAAGGTGCGCAGCAGGAAAATGGTGTCTGCGATTCATGTTCTTACAGTTAAGTGATTTAGTTTCTTTATCGAGGGGGCTACTGAAACCATACCCAATAATCTGTACTGAAGTTTTCTTCTGAATAAGGTTTTTCACTTGCCCTTGCCTCTCTGGAAATCACTGCCCCCATGAGTCTCGCATGTGCCTTTGCCCTCTCGAGGAACAAGGTCAGATTGTTTACAGTGGCAGCACATCACCTCTTTAGCATTCTCGGAGGGATGGTTGAGCTATACGGCGATGTCCTGCTTGTGCTGAGGGCTCGTGAGTACACAGGATGTAAAGATTTGACAGGAAAATGACATTGGCTGCGGAGACTCCGGGCGACGCATCGTACGAGTCGTGGATTTATTATGTTCCGTGTAACAAACTATTTTCCCGGTCAAAGTAAAAACCCAGGCTGGTGTCGCAGATACCGGAACAGTTAAACATTAACGCCTGTGCCAAAACAGCTAGCAGCATCATTCTTTGAAGTCATAAATCAGCCCCGATGCAACATCACACATGGTTTTACCACACGCTGTTTTATCACCTCTGTCACTGTTTTGAAGAAATTGACGATCGTGGTGATGCCACAGCGACCGTACAATACAAGGAAGAGGTGGACCTGAGTGATGTAACCATGGCAGGGGAACGCTGCGGATTCACTAACACTGCTCCACTGTGTTAAAGTGGCTTTATATAATGGGGGTCATTATGCACAGAGCCGAGGCGCAAAACGGAAAAAAAAAAAAGAAGCAAAATGAGAAAGACCCCTTCGTCTTCCTCCGACCGGAAAGCGAGGGGGCCTCGCTCTCCACCAGCTCCACGTCAGACATGCAGACGGTCGGGTCGACAGTTATGAAGACAGATGAATGATGTAACGCCTTCAAGCATTGAGGGAAATGAGATCAGATGTTGACAGCTCGATGGGCAGGTCTCTGGGCCGGCATTTGACTGTTTCCTATGTCACGTGTAGGCTGTGCATGGCTCACCTATCCTCTAAATCATCTTTTCTTGTTTTATTTTTAAAAGCTTCATTATGCATGTACACAGCAGTAAAAGGTATTTCCTGTGCAGCAGACTTCCTGAGACAAACAAGGAGTCTGGGAGTCTGTGTCAGCCACCATGATAAAAAACAAAAAAACAAACACAGAACTGCAACCTTCATCACAATAAATACAGAGGCAACAAATTCTACATGGATTTCAAAGTACTTAAAATGGCGAATATTCAGAAGGACGAAGAGCAAACCACCGAAGTGCCCGCGTCTCCTCTTGTGGCCCCGTCTTGTGTGACACCCTTCAGCAATTTAAAATTCAAATAGATAAAGTATTTAGAGGGCCTTTGCAAACCGAACACAGTCTGTCATGGGAGAGCAATCCTATGCGACAATCAGCCCGAGGCCACTATCACACCAGGCACGCAGGCGAGGGGGGGCTTCGGTAGGTGGCAGTCGTGTCCCATTTGCAGGAGACACATGGGAGGATCTCCCGCACGCACACACGCACACACACACACACACTTAGACGCGCGCTCAATCTCAGCCTTTCTCTCTTTCTCTCAACAGAAATCTGCATTTGTAGATGTGTGTGTGTGTGTGTGTGTGTGTGTGTACCTCTGTATATTATCTTCAGTCAAAGTTGCTTTTTTTTCCAAAAAACTGAGATGCATGGATGTGCTGTGCAGTGGAAGTGAAAGAGGGATGGAGAGGGAGAGATGGAGAGATGGAGAGGGAGAGATGGAGAGATGGAGAGGGAGAGAGAATGAGCCATAGAAGTTCAAACTGAGCGAATGAGGGCTGAAGGAGAAGGGAAGCGATATTTCCTGCCCCCCCCCCCCCCCCCCCCCCCCC